>JAZHYW010067888.1:0-38791 GCA_037355805.1 Ixodes ricinus
ACAACACTGGCACGAATTGCACCACTGTTCGTTCTCAAGGAACCAAGAAGATCGTAACATCATTCAAATCTGAGATCGCAGAGAACGCGCCATTAAGCGAAATACTATAACTTCAATTTGTTAAGCGAAATTGCTACTAGACAAGTTAATTGAATCGATTAACTGGCCCATTAATGAAATAATCCCCGACTAGTTTCGTACCCGATTAATCGGTCGGAAGTGGTCACTTTATTGGGGTTCTGAAACCATTGGTGGAAAGTTTAAAGAACAACGCTTGTTTGCCTTGCTCCAATAGCCAAGGGGATCATATTTGTTCTAGCCACTACTGAGTCGTGTGCAAGAGATTAGAACCAGCAGAATTCCTAATTGACAAACGAAACACGCAGCATCCTGAAGACTTCAAAAAATGCATTAGTTCGACAAACCGGGAGAATGCGCAACGCGATAATTGCATAACCAGTAGGAACTCGATGTCATGTCTGTAATGCTCCACTTGTTAGGTATTACTAGGCTCTTCAGGAAGGATCAGTGAATTATATAGCTATAAGTTTTTCTGACGTGATGTTATATCGGTGTCTGCAAAACTTCTTTATTATAAACAGAACTTCCTTGTCTTCTTTCTTCGTTTTTATTGCTACTTTAAAGATATAAATACTCATCTAGAAGCTCTGCTCTATTTGCTGGCCAGCTCCTTGATAAATAATATTTACGTTTTTCCGCATTTCTTCGTGATGGAGAGCGTGCTGTAGCAAGGACGCTACACTAATATACTTTACATGATGCGGCTGCTGCCTAAGTTTATGGATATAAGCGGCGGACTGACGCTTTTTTTATATTATTTAAGTACACTGTTTCGAATTTTAATAATATAAATATATCTAGGTCAATAACATATATATATATCACTTTTCCATTATTTAGACTTTATAGTTCAAAAGCTTAATAATTTTTTTTCCTGACACCTCTACGTCTGCCTTCAACGTACATTTGGACGTATGCCATACAAAGTTACAAAAACCAGTAAATATATAGCTGTGTTGAAACTTACTGCTCAAAGTCCAACATCGCAAAGGGTATAGAAATCACAAAGAATGTGTTTCCCTATTGTAAGGAACGTTTTAATTCGAAAGCATTAACTGTCCCATGGAGCGAAGCCGGCGGCGTCTGTAATCGCGAGAAAAGGGACCTAAATTTCCGCGGCGTCGATAACCGCGCAAAAACAACAGCTAAATTCCTATTTTCCCATTTTTTAAAAAAAGCTAAACTTAAAAATTTGATGACCATCCAAATTAGACCAATTAACCGTTGAAATTGTCGACTAAAGGTCAACGGTTACGCAAATAATTTTAATCGTAGCACATCCCAGGTTGTTATAAATTAACAACAGTAGCGTGGCTGGTGCACAGTCAAGTCAGAGCCGTGTACATCGCTGCATGTGCTGCAGTGTCGTACTCAAAACGTGCACAAATGTAGTTGTTTAGGTATGGGTACAACACGGGCAAACGCGGGCTCGTGTGCGCGTAACACGCGTAGCAAGCCGCACACACAGCAGAAACCACTCACGAAAACTTTGTGTAATGGCCTCTTTAGAAGCTATGACATTTGGTTCGGATTCCTTTTATATACCAGGCACTCGCGTGCTGAAAGTGTACGTAACATTATTTTCTTTTTTTCTTTCTGTCTTTCCACCCTTTCGTGTTCGCAACTTTTGTAAAACTCTTACAATTGAAACGTGGCTGTTACTTTCATCGCCTATTCCCCTACCCAAAGACACACACGCACATTTTTGTGTGCAGTTATATAAGTGAAAACAAATTTTCAAAGAAAATAAAAAAGGTGAAAAAGGGGCTTCTTTCATTTTTTTTTCCTCTTAAACATCTAGTTCCTGTTTTCCCCGCCAGGCGTCCCATTCTCCGCCCAGCTCTCTCCCTCTTCTCTCTCTCTCTCTCTCTCTCGGCCCCGTTTTCCATCCACAGCATCCCACTCTCGTTCGTTTTTACTCTAGCTCTATTTTACCCCCGTCGCCCTATCTCTTTTATACTCCCGGCTGTGTCTCTGTAAGAAGTGTGGTGTGTTTTGAATGGCCTTTGTTATGACGTGCAAGGCTCCCCCCCCCCCTCCCCTTATATATAAGCTTTCTATCTGTGTCTAAAAGTATACTTTCCTTTCCAACTTTATTTTATTTCATCTTTGAAGGGAAGGGGGGCGCTATACGATATAGCTGGTGCGGGCACGTCATGGAAATGTGCTCGCGCGTGTGATGTATGAAGAGGGTTTGTTCAAGGGGGTTGGTTGGTTTTAGTACAGCAGCGGCTGGATCGGTAAAGGAAAAGGAAAAAAAAAGAAAGGAGGGGGATCTAGAAATGCGTATGGAATCGGGCACGGGAGCGGGAAAGTACAAAAGGCAAAAGAAACAACCCGTGAAATCTGCAAGAGTGCTTCTTGCGGGTACGCGTGTAGATGCTTGGCGCAGTGTAGCCTGCGAATAGTTCGAAGCCTTGTTAGGTTTTCGTTTTTCGCTGCTCCGTCCCGAGCCGTCAGCTGTGCTTAACCAATTTTTGATCGTTTCGTCGGGCTAAGCTTGCACGTCGGATTAGGCGGGATTATTCACAAGTGGGATAATCCGCTTGTTCGACAGAGTGCTTGAAGTGATGAACCTTCCGCGCGAACATGGGGGTCGTCTCTCACCATCGCGCTGTTGGTTCGATAAACACACCAATTGGATTATTCGTTATGCATAGTAATTTACCCGAATTTTTTGCGTTAATTAGCCTCTCAGCCTGCGTTGGTTTCTAATTACAATAACTGGAGGCATTTCATCAGAAAGTGAATAGATCTCGTTCTATCTGCAACTTTCTCGGTTTAATCACAATTTTATACGAAAAATGCTCCAATTAATTTTTCTTTTTGTGCTCGTTCAGAGAATCGGCAGTTTGATTAAATAAAAAAATCCATCAGGTTGTTTCCATCGTAGGTGGATAATATGGGCAGTGCGGCAAATTGCTAACCCTTTAATGTTCATCAAACAGTAAGGATCACTCCACATTCAGATTAAAATTGTAAGGGACAAGGAACATCCCTACCGAAAGAACAGTATAACTTTTCACAATGTGGATTATGGAACTGGAAATGTGTCTGGAATTGTTTCTGGAAACCTAAAATCCAGTTTCTAGGCAAAGGAATAATTTCCGAAAACCTGAAGTCCAGACAGAATCCAGTTCGATTTCTAATTCTATAATTCAGATAGAGAAACGTTGTACTGTTGTTTTTTTTAGTAGGGATACCCAACAACAGGAACGTAGCCAGGAAGGGGGGGGGTGCCTAAGGCCCGGGCCCCCCTTCCCGAAATCTTCCATTTTGCTGGGACCTCCTCTCCCCCCTCCCCCTCATACAGCATTTGGTCATAGGCGCCTTCCCCCCCCCTCCCCCTTTCCCCGAAACAAAATCCTGGCTACGTGCCTGCCCAACAATTATCTGTTCCGAGCACTATACCTTTCATTTGAAGTGCTCCGAACTGCGGTACGCTAACACGTGTGGTCCGCCATCCGATGAGCCCGGTCATTTAAGAACGGCGAGCAAAAAACTAATGCATAACGTGCACAACGTGCACAAGAGTAATGCTGACTTTTGAAGCAGTTTATTTCGTGTTTTACAACAATTTAAAGATTAAAACCCAATACTCAAAGCAGGGCTGCAAGTATACACCCTGAATTCTGTTAACCTTCAGTACGGGCGTTTAGTACCTGTAATATAACGGAAAGAATCCATGCTGGAACGCATAAATTATTCGCAAACTGTACATCGGAATCTTTGTGAAGCTAAAAGGTAAATGTTAAGAGCACCATGAAGTGTGCAATAGCAGGGAACAACAGAGTACACGCTAAATGTCGTACAATTTTCAAGTGGTACCGATATCAATATATTTCCGCCGATATAGTAATTCCTCCAAAGTACGAAATTTAACACCTTTCGAAGTGTCCACCAAGAAACGGCCATCTGGACCTCAAAGAAATATACTTTTTCATGGACAATCTTCTTACTAACCCAGTAAATCAAAGCAAGCTGAAAATAGGCTGGAGGCATGTTCAGTGAATGCAGAGCGAAGAACTTCTCAGGAATATTACAAATGTCTCCGTAATTAAACGAATTCTGCAGGTTCAGCCAACGCTTTTTTGGTGTAACTTGGTATTGACATATATTTTATTAGGGCTTTACCACGACTACTGAATTTCCTGTTCAGAGTTCAACACGTTTACACCAAAGATAACTATCATTCGAATTCGCCTGGGGCTATTCTTCCTTCAATATTCACGCTATAATCCCTCCGCCTTCTATTTCATTCGAACTGTCTAATACGGTAAATCACTAACGAATATCACAAGCTGTCACAACTAGGATAGTACCACGCACGCTATGAGGCGCGGACCCCAGATCTCGAACACCAGGCGCGTAGCCCACTCGGGAAACAAATACGCAAAACAAACACAAAACGCTAGATTTTACTGTGTCCCTCGCGTTTCTGCAGGCAGGCTTACGGTCAATCAGTTGAATCGTATCAAGTCAACTTATCATAGCACTTAGTACATCTCAGACTGATTGTCGTCGGCAGCGATTCTATCTGTTTATCCCGACAACGCGACAGCCCTTCTCGTAATGAGCCTTGGAACCCGTTCACACCGCGGTTCACACCAATGCCGCCGCCGCAACCGGTTCACACAGGGTTCTCAGCGCGCATGCGCGGATCGCTGCGTCGAACCGCGCCCTCTGTCGGCGGTGGAGCGAACCGTCATTTCACGGCACCGCGCTCGCGCACACGCGCGCGTCGCATCCATCCCCGTTGCATTCAAGGCGAATCGAAAGACTCGCCAAATGCAGCGGCTCGAATACTTCACCCATTGTCGCATATTCTTCTCTGTACTCCGCTTCGGAGGGTTTCAGCCCTCCCTCGCATTGTGGGGACTGCAAAAAGGGGGGTGGGGGAGCGAGAGCGGGTCCTGGTTTAAAGCAAACTATTATAGTTCGATATAAATAATATGCACCCGGGCGGGTGGAAGGAGGGGAAGAGACATATTGTCCTCTCAGCGCCAGGACCAGTGTGCTCGGGTTTTCACCATTGTCACCCTCGGGGGTGAGGTTGGGGCGGCGGCGGCGGCGGTGGCGGCGCTAGTGGGCACGGGTGTACGTCGGGTGCGCACTCTTACGGCGGTTAGCGGAACAATGTTTGCGTTGGAGAGGGGTGTCTGTTGATTTTGGTGGGGTCGCGGGGGTCTTGCAGTTCGGAGCTGGTCACCGGCGCCGCGCGTTTTTGTGGCACGTACACGTACGCACGTACTGTCGTTGTGGGGTCCGCTGCTGCAGAGGGCTAGATGAATTTTTCATCGAACAGCGAGTTCCCGATCATTTTTTTCTCTCTTTTTTTTTGTGCGTGCACACTATGTATTGGTTATTTTATTTTTGTATTGTATTCGCGGCTGGGTTTTTAGCATATCTACGTGCTGCCTATATGTCCCGTGCACGTGGGGTGTTTTTCCCCGTCTCTTTTGTTGCACTGCTAATGGCGTTCTCGCCGTTAGGTGGCCGCTGGTGTCGTTCTATGTCCCAGACGTTGAAGATCTATGGGACTATGTCGAAATTTGTTTTTCAGCGTACGCTTCTCTTAGATCGTCGACGAAACTTAGCGTTATTAAAAACAGTCAGTGCCTCGGTGATTATCAAGGTGTATCTTTCCTAATAAAACTCGTTTCAGTGTTTGCGCGTTTACTTCTCGAACCCCTCCGTACAGACTCTTTGTATATAAACTTTTGTTTTTCTTTCAAAATTACATTTCATTACTAATTTCATCTACAAGCGGAGACAGAGTTCCTGAAGTCACCAAGTATGCCTCACTTTAATATGATCACTACGATCCTGTTGAGAAAGCATAAGCTGACATGTCTACCGCACCACCGACGATTGCGGGACCATTGTAGACGCAACTTCCCCCATTCATCAAGCAACTCCACCCTGCCCTCCCGCATCGCTAAATTTCTCAATTTTACGTTAACGAAGTCTCGTATGCTTAGAAAATCAGAAAGAAAAAGAAAAAGCGTGAGAATAAGGGCATCTCAATTGGCTCGTTCCATTCCCACCTTGCGGGTCCAAACTGAAAATAAAAATAAAAAACAGGTTAATGCTAATTGCACTAAATGCACAGCATAGCACGAACAATGCTAACAAAATTATAAAGCCTGACAACTTAAGGAACACAGGACGTGGCTTATTATATTCATGCTTCTTGATTCGTTATTCAGACTTCTTATCACCTATATTTGCATAATGTGAGTGACTCCAAAGCGGTGACAATGTGCGCGGGACTCGCTGCGTATGTTTGACCATGATCTTCGTGCGGTCGTATACAAGTACTTTCAGAAATCTCGTAGCGTCACGAAGTTACATATTTCGAAGTCTTCCGTCCCATTTACGATATTTTAAGGCTTGCATATACAGAAAGTAAGGGGTTGATTTGCTTATAAAAAAAAACGATCCTTGAAACAGCAAATAAATAATTGAGAACATGCGCGTGTGTGGTGTGCCAAATTACCTAGACAGATGCAACATTCTGGTCGGTTAAGTATAACGACAACCATCTGTAGACATCAGATTTATTGAAACACGAGTTACTGTTCGATGTAATGTGTTAATGAATTTACTGAATTGGAAAATTTTGCTTTCACCCAGTTAAAAGGAGAGAAATATTTTGTCAAAAATTTATGTAGAAAACAAGATTGTGACATGCTAAAATCGTGCTAAAACACAGCCTCAATCAAAGTTGTTAGGGATACTCTAAGCCAGAGGAATACATTGCAGGCTATGGAGTTAAATTTTAGACATCTGTTTTCTTTCTATTTGCTTTTCAACAAAATGTCTAGTTGAGCTAGTTGGTTCATATTCATTCAGATGAGAGCGCCTCAGAAAACGGGTACAAGGAAGACAAGGCAGCAGTCTTGTCTTCCTTGTCCCCCTATTCGCTCGTTTGTTTCTTTTTTCTTTTGTTATTCGCTTTTATTAAGTGATTTGCTTTTCTCATTACGGGGCCTCTGTTGTAGACGGACTTTATGATATTTAGATTCGAATTTAAGCGTCTCGAGGGGGATTAAACAACCTTGTGCTTCCTAGCTCGTATAAATAGTAGCTTTCTGTTTTGTAGATCAGCTCACTATCGGCCACAACCTGATGCGAACATTTCGCCGATGAATAGAGCTCGCACATAAACATAAGTAATGTTATAAGACGTCTCGAAAGAGCCTTCATCTCTACGTCGTCCATTTATTATTATCAAAATTGCTTAGCCTTTTTACCTTTTTTTTTCTGAACTACATAAGGTTTTACGAGCTCAACCGTTCCCTTCTATTTATTCCTCCGCCTTGCCTTTCGATCTGAACTTGTACAACAAATCTGTCACGATAGTGAAGGGAATCTCTAAATCCCGCGTATGTATTCTCCCACATGACAACGTTTCATCATTCCTGTTTCGATTCGGCCCATCGTACACGTTGTATCTATGTTCATCCTCTTATGAGGCCATACGAGTGCAGCAAATATGTGATATTCCGCGGCACTCCTCTGAGAGTCACCCTCCTAAACGTATTTGCTCTCGGTATCGAATCTTTGCTTTTTCGCGATCTCGATCACTTCCCCGATCTTGCCTATTCACGCAGGGTTCTATGGATCGATGAACGTTGACATGTCGCATCCCCACAAGCCCTCCTTTATTTCAAATAAAAAAATGCACGACCAAAAGCGCCACCGTGCGGGCATAACGTCAACTACGCGGTCGCGTCGCGGTCCTATCGTACACGCACACACACGTAAATACTATACGTGTGCACCACGTCGGTATTGTGCGGCCCGCCTCATCGTTAGTTAGAGCGATCGGTGCGCCGCTGGCGATGCTATCTCTCGCCTCACTTCAACTAAGCTCCTGCAACCACAAGCGGTGTCTGTTTCCTCCCGACCGGACCGTGCGCTCGCTCGGTGGCGCTGCACGCTATGTACGGGCTTACATACGTGCCACCTGGGTCGGCTATTTTTCTTGGCCGTGGCGGAGGACCCCCTCTCGGTGCTTATCGGGACTCGCTATCGACCGCGAGTAGTAAATAATAATGGTAAATTTTATCCTTCCTGCTTTTAAGCTCTTTTTTATATATATAGCAAGGGTGGGGGGAGGGGGCGAGGCAGTTGTGTCATCTATCTTGAGCAGTGCTGCACCATTGAGGGAAAACGAAGAAAAAACTAACCGGCCTGGACCCAAAACGACTGGCTCGCTCAGGTGTGTTCGACTTCGAACTGGCTTGCCTTTGCAGGCTATTTTATTTATATATATATATTTATTTTTGCTGTTTGTTTTGTTTATTTTGTGTTATTTATTTTTATAAACTCAATCTGCGACAATTTAGTGGAGAGGTTTAGTTTCATAGGACGGTTTGGTTTTCGCTCTTAGTTTTCGTGGTTTTGTTAATGCAACTTTTTGTTTTTATGTTTAGCATATTTCGTCTCTCTCGAACGTATACGCATATATATACCCCTGCGCGTATACATGCTGTTTCGAAAAAAAAACTAATTGCATCCGTAAGATTGGAGATACAGAACTGCGTACGCGTGTTTGCTTCACCCGTGTTTACGGCTTCATTTCTGTACGATAATATCACGAATCCTCAAGCCTGTTTGTCCCTTCAGTTTTTGCAGAAGCTTAAAGAAAACAGCTTCGCTTGTTTCTTCTCGTTCGAGATAATAGAGAGTTTTCGTAGATTGTTTTCGCTGCCCCGCAAGCCGCTACGATACCCGGAACTCTACAGTCAAGGCCATCGGCGCGCAGGCGCAGTAGCGGCTTCTTCGTTGCGGAGGTCTTAACGAAGGGGAAACGGTCTACGAAAACTCCCTTGTGTTATCCCTGTAGCGAGTGTTTTCGCTGTCTTCTTGCGTGTCTTCTAGAGGCAAAGGTGTGTATCGTGGAATTTAATGTTCAATCAACTTGCATAGTGTATTTTGTCGGATTTTTTGTTTTCTTTTTCGTTTCAGATAATACACACATTTTTTTCCGCCCTGAACGTACTCCTTTGCTTAAATTGTCTCTTGCACACAGTTTATACGCTCACGCACGCACCCACACGATCGCATACGTACACACACACGCATGCACACACACATACAAGAGCTGTGCACCAAACTGAAACATTTTAACCGATCACTCGGTAATATGTAAATACGATTATGTAATCGGTTAGTCGGTCTAATGTGCAGGCTGATAGAGTTGTTCGAGTATTGAGGAAATATAAGTATAACACTGCATGGCGGGGAACTCAATTGCTAGAATAAGCATAATTCCTGAGCAAAATTAAGGGGGTACTCCGGCGTTTTCTTTATAGTCCCCGATTTGCCTGAAAATTTGCTAAACACACCAACAGACATCGCTTAATTAGTAACCCAAATATTGGGCCAAAATAATGTTTTTCGCGAAATTATTTCATTTGCAATTTTGGTTCTCACCGTATTTCTTCAAAGTGAAAGCCTAGCAAGGATGAAAAGGAACGTCAGAAGAAGGCAAGGGTTCACTATTTGGACTGTAGACTTTGTTCCCAACTGATTACAAGCAGTTTTATGGTGTGAAATGAATATTTGGAAGCTCGCTACAGTACCCGCGCACGAAACAAATGCTCGGCATAGTCCATTTTTAGGCTGCCCGCTCGACCTGCAAGCCTGCCTTTTCCTGACGTCGCGGCATTAAAACGTGCCTGGATATTTGAATGTTGGTCTTAGCATCATTTTCATTTGCCGATTTTATACAATAACTATTCTGAATTACACGATACTAAGTTGCATACCGAAAACACTAAAGCCCGGTGATTTCGAAGATATGGTTAGTTGGGGACCGTAAAATGATTTTTCAACTTCTTCCTCCTGAGCATTCCTCCTCATCTCAAAAGCGAAATGATAAATCACGTGGTCATGACGTAAGATTTCACCGAATGTGATGACCCCAAGCTTCCACCGTGCTCTTTAATCACTCCATGGAACTTGTCGTTCTCAGATGATGATAAGTACCGTCAAGACGCTCACTATAGCCACGAACGCGAATCCAAATATTCGTCGACGGATTGATTGTTGACGAGCGCATACGTCCGAGTGACGCAGTTCTCGTGTCCAATGCGTGAGCTGCGAGTTCGGCTGACTTCTTCGGGCACCGCGGGTGCATCACCGTGAGGGGGATCGGTGGCCCAGTGTACTAAGGCCCGTTTCAGGCAAGGCAATTTCTCACACCAACTTCATTTAGGATCTGGAAAGCTAGGGAACAACTCGCCAGCAACAATGAAATTGCTGGGAAATTTGCCCTGTCTGAAGCTGGCCCTGCCGGCGATGTAAGCATTCGCACGATGCGACTAGATCGCATCGCAAAAAAATTAGATGGTCACACCGGCGTGCGCGATGAGCGAGTCCAACACCTTCGTTGGCCAGTCGTTTCTCGAAAACTCTCGCTCCGAACGCCGTTGATTGCCTCAGCCACTCCGCGACTAGGTCGCATCGCAAAAAGTCGGGTCAACTAGCGACTGCTCGAAACGCGTCGCTTTTTTCTTGCGATGGTCGCTTTTGAGATGAAAGTTATCGCTCGACTAGGTCGCATCGCCGGTGTGAGCGCGCCTTGAGGGTGTTGGGTTCAATCCCCACACCTGCCTATTTCTATTTGGATGTGATTATACATTTCTTCTACTTCTCCTTGTGTCTTTCTTGCGCTGTGTTCTCCTGCAACCGATCTAGACGAGCATAGTACAGACGTGCGGTCGTGTATCGCTACTACGTGGTGTACGTTAAGGACCCCAGGCTAGTATTAGCCAGTACTGCACGGCTTAATTTCTCATCTACAGCTGAGAAACAAGTTGCTCATATAGGCTGACCAACTTTCGGCTGTCAGAACATACATACAGCACAGTTACTTTTACATCACAGTGAAAAAACGAAGAGCTTTCGAGGGAAAGAAGCTAGAGATAGTTCAGCTATATATTCAGATTTTCGTATAGAAAAACAGGCTTTTGGAGCCTTCAGTGGGAAACTAAACAGCGGGCAGCATGAAAGAGTGCTTGATGTGAATTATTTCTTCTGTGAGATTTATTTATTTATTTATACTACTATCTCTTTATTTCAGGACACGTGGTAGCAGTGGTTGTAACATTGTACACAAAAACGATAATCAAAGTGCAGCAGGTAACAAGCACAAAAATATTAGTTCTAGCTGATCCAAAAACATATAAATGGTTTAGCATGTAAAAATACAGGTTATACAAAGACTATCGTCATTGTAAAAAATCGAATAGAGAAACATCAGATAAAAGAATCACAAATGCGCGAAGTCTATTTATGACGGACGACTCTGGTGATGCTGTTAATATATCGCTCGGCAGGGAGTTCCAGTCATGAACAGTCTTTGGAAAAAAAGAATACTTAAACGCTTTAATCCGACAGTTGAATGCTTTGAGTGTTTTAAAATGATAACTTCGCATGGGATAATGTTTAGGTGCTGATGAAATATATTTATAGCTGCCGATATTGACCCGGTGGTTTAAGAAATCAAATAGGAACTTTATTCACGTAAACATGAGTCTTTGCTTTAGTAGCTTCACCCTAGAAAAGGCTTACAGTTCAGAGACGGGCTACTTTCGCTGGAATTTATTATGAATGGAGCGTAAGCTTTTTCTTTGAACATTTTCAAGGACGTTCATGCTGGTATTCGTAAACGGATCCCAAACGACCGAAGCGTATTTTAGGATGGGTAATATAAAAGTTTTATAGGCAATCAATTTGACGTCGGATGAGGCATGTTCTAAATTTCGTCTTAAGTACCATACCCTGGATAATTCTTCGCGCGCAGTAATTATGATATGAGTGTTCCAGCTTAGGTCATTTGATATTATAACACCCAAGTATTTATAAGAAGTAACTTCGGCTAGTGAAGTATTAATAATATAATAATTGAAAGGAATATGGCTTAAGTTCCGAGTTATATGCATACGGCACATTTCATAACATTTAGTGACATCTGCCACGAGTCGCACCAGTGCGACATCTTGTACAAGCAGGAGTTAAATAGAGTCTGGTCACCTATTTCTTCGACTTCTGTAAATAAAACCACGTCATCAGCGAACAGTCGAACACGTACTGGAATATTAGCCGATAAATCGTTTGTAAAAATTGAGAACAGTAATGGCCCAATAACTGACCCTTGTGGAACACCCAATAAAACAGGGACTAATGATGATTCACCCGAGTTTATCTGTACATACTGTTTCTCTATCCTGTAAGTAGTTCTCAAGCGGAAGATACCTTCGTTTTGAACAACTGATTTAAGTTTAAGGAGAAGTTTACTATGTGAAACTCTATCAAAAGCTTTAGAGAGGTCTAGGAATATCACGTCAATTTGTTTGGATCGATTCAGGATATTTGCAAAGTCATGGACTGCTTCAAGTAACTGTGTCGTGGAGGAAAGGCCATAACAAAAACCATGTTGATTTGAAGAAAAACAAAACAAAAAACCCCGTTGTATTCTAAGTAATTCGCGAGCTGTTTAAAAACAATATACTCTCGCAGTTTCGAACAGTAAGGAAGTAATGAAATAGGCCTATAGTTTACCGGGAGTAGCAGGGAGCCAGTTTTGTGAACGGGAATTACTTTTCCATATTTCCACTCAGCAGGAATGACAGATTACGTTAAAGACCTTCGAAAAATAAGGTAAAGATATTTCGAGCACCACTCAATTTAGCGAATCAAAACTGAATATGTAATACCATCAGCACCAATGGCTTCCTTTGCTGGAAGATTAAGCAGAACTGAGAATATTCCTTCTATAGAGATAATGATGTCAGGTAACGTTGATAAATTGGACGGCTGATCAAAGCAAGGCATGGTGCCGTTATCCGTAGTGAAGACAGGCAAAATAATCGTTAAAATCTTCTGCGATAGCGCTATCATCGTCTACCAGACTGGCTGAAACGAAAAGCGTAGAAATCTTTTTCCGAGCCGGCAATAACGCAACCCAGAATTTATTAATCGATTCTCTCAAAACAGTTTGCAGAGAGACACTATTGAATCGAATCTTGGTGAGGCGAATCATTGCTTTGAGTTGTCTTTGCATTTTAGAGGTAAAGATTTGCTACGCTTCCTAACACGATTAATTATCCGTTTTAGATGCAGAATGTCACGAGTTATGCACGGGTTATGCTTGCATGCAACTTTAGTGTTCATTGGAACGAAACGGTGTAAACATTCAAGCGCAATCTCCTTAAAAAAGTCCGAGGAATAGCCGTCTGAACACATGTTTAAAAACGTGTCAAGGGAAAGTTTCAGCGCGTCAATGATGGACTCATCCTCAGCTTTGGAGAAATTAAAAATAAATGTGGGATTACTCTTTTTACGCTGTGACTGTCTAGTTCCAGAAGTTGAAATTTCAACCACCACCATCTGGTTATCAGAAATTTCTTCCATACGGTACACTCGTAGTTGCGTGTCGCAATCGCGTCGGACATACGCACAAGGTCGAGTATGGAATTAGAAGACGCAATAATACGTGTTGGACCATTTACAATTTGAAGTAGATTATTGTTGAAGGCTATGTCAAATAGGAGGGAAGTATTCGGACAGTCAATGGAAATGTATGCTGGGAGATTCCCAATCAACTGCAAGCAAATTAAAATCACCAGCCATCAAAAACCGCGGGTGTTTTTGCTAAATGCTGTAAACAAAATCAGTTAGCGCCTCTAGAAAGGATTGACAAGCATTCGGAGGTCGGTAAACGACACCTATAACAATTGCAGGAGTGAAACTGGTTAATTTTAACCACAGTGACTCAGTTTTTCGGACTTCATCAAGTATTACAAAATTTAAATTTTTTTCTTTAAGATTATGGCAACGTTAGTGGCAATTCCAAAGTATGTTACATGAAAGAATTATCTAGGAATCTATGATTGCCTCGTGTAACCACGTTTCTGTCACGGCGACGACGTCAGGGTCACAGTCACGTAGTACGCATTCGAGACCAACAACTTTATTTAAAGATTTCTAGCGTTTACATTTATCAGTTTTAACGTCTTTGAACAGAAATCGTCATGTCACGGTGTTTGGTCGTGACATGACGATTTCTAGACCAAACAACTTTTTGTGTTGTGTTTGGTCTACAAATATAAACTCTGGCATCGTTTAAAGCGTTCCACGCATAGGTAAGACAGTTAATCTTCATTTTATTTTACACGAGAGTGACTTTATCTCCCTGTTCCCTGTTCTGGGAACAAAGAACAGGATGGTATCGGAAATACTCCGATACTCCGGTATCCTTTAGTTTCCAGAGCATTTCTGAAAGGACTTTTTTTTTTCGTTGAAATCACGAAGGTTCAGAGGACAGGCCGTGGCTTAGTTCCCTTATTTACTCTAACCCAATCTGTGTATATTTTAATCAGTGGTGTAGGCAGGGGGGGGGGGATTCGGGGTCTAACCCCCCCCCTTCTAAATGCCGAAGCTAGCTCCCCCCCCCTCCGGCCCGCTCGCTACCCTGCTCACGCAGTCGGTCTTGCACGGGGCACGGAGCGAAGGGGGAGCGCGGACTATCTCCAACTTATACGCTTTCGGGAGGAATGTTTGTGGGGTAGAAAATGCTCAAATAAATGTAATAGTCAATATTTCTTCATTCATGCTTATTTGATGCGATGCGGAACTTGATCTCAGATATATAGAAAACGGATATTTCGAAACATTTGTGGGGTGAAGGATGGCAATTTCAAGGCAAAGTACAACAAACTATCCTCACTGAAATACATAGTTAAATGAAACTAAAGTGGACATAATAAAACGCACACATGGTGATAATATAAAACAACGTCAGTGATGTAAGGAATATTAAATGAATTGTAAAAACAATTGCACTGTAAGCAACGGGTGACACTGCGCTCACGCACACCTTGTGTACTGATCAGAATTACGTGCTTTTGACTAGAAATTACCGCGAATAAAAAAGTAACTGTAACTAGTTATTTCAGAAAGAAATTTACAGGCTCTCTTGATCATTTCATTTATGCCAAGCGCCTAACATATTAAGATGCAGCCGCCTGCGTTCACGGCGAATAATATCCAGGATGTCCACCGCTTGAACTTCAATGTCGCGTTGAACATTCAAAAGCACCTAGACCGAGCAGTCGCTCATTCGAAGTGGACGCTCTCAGGTGTGTTTTCAACCGTCGTAGTGAAGAGAACGAGCGCTCAGCTTCCGGCGTTGTTACGCGCAGAGTCGCTAGGATCTTGAGGAGACGATAGACGTTTGGGAACAGGGCCTCCGGTCAGAGGGCGACCGCCTGTAGCGTAGACGTGACGGGCGTTTCACGTTTCTCCCTCTTTCATTGGACGCCTAAGCTTTCCCTATTTTTGGAGAAGTTTCCCTCACTTCGTGAAATTTTCCTCCATCGAGACGCCCGTCTTGATGGTCGCTCACGGATGTGATGAAGTCCGTCTTGCTTTCTGCTTTGCATGTCGAGGTGGCATCCGATGCAATTCGTTATTAGATCAATCTTTTCGTTGCACGGAACATCAGAAACTCCGAAGAGCCTTCATATTCTCACTACGCATAGGCGCAAGGGTATTCAAGTTGGTTTCCACGTTCGGCGTGTGGTTTGCGTGTTTGTGTGTGGTGTGTGATGTCATTTCTCCGAGTGACGGAACGACGAGTTCGGACTGACGACTTCTCGGTGCTGCCTTTGGACCACACTGCAGGATAAAGCGGCCTAGCAAAAATAAGACTCTCTTTCCTTCGGCATCTTGTTCTGTAGCATGAATTCGTTAAACCTTTAATAGATAATATATTTTGGTTTTGTGATTGTTCATAATTACCCTCGCCCTATATATGGGCCCCTAGTGTTTGTGCGAGGACGGTTGCTCTGATTTTTCAGCGTCGAGATTTTTTTTTTTGAGCTGCTTAATTTCTTGTGACAGCTATAGCCTGCCGGTAACATGCCAGGCGGCGCCAGTAGAGTGAGAGCCCAAGGTTATACCCTGCCTCGGTGTAACTTGGCCAAAGGGTGAACGATAAGCCCCGCATTGCGTGCCGACGGCTTCGATATCCGCTACGTATACGAGCGCAACGCACACATATTGGAGCATGACGCAGCGAAAAGCCTGATACTTCTTCGCAGTAAAAGCGCACTCCGGTGATACGTAGTCACGTTCCGATTGGCCCGCCAGGCACGCAGCTTCCGCCGTACTTGCATGTTATGCGATCACGGCTTCCTGGCCTACCCAGTATTTCTTGCTTCAGACACTAGGCTATAGCGGCGCCACCAGAGTAATAGCTCACGTTTGAACAATGCAGCTGCCACTCCCAGGCATAGCCAATGTTTCTTGCTTCAGTCGCTAGATAGCGCCAAACCAAACAGACATTGCAGGTTGCCTATAGACCAGTGTCCGAAATCCTAGCCCCCAGCGATAAAAATGTGAAATAATAATCTCAAGCGCAGGCTCTTGTGAAGAGAGGGACTGCGCATAAAACAAGGTTTTTGCTCTTTACAGCACTCTTGGCATTGGTGTTGTTCTTGGAGCTTCGTGACTATGCCTTTCCGACGTTCTTGCACTACAATATGTGCGAAGGTTTCTAAAAAAAAAAACGGAGTCTCGCAAAAAGCGCAGCCTCTCCCCCCTCCCCTTTACCGTGTCATTGCGTCAGCATAAACAAACATGGCGGCGCCCATGGAACAGAGCAGACACTGGTCTATAGCTATCCTTGTGTTTTGTCTGGCCTTCACGCGTTGGTAATGCAGTGCTACCTCAAAAAGCGGGAGGAGTTGTGTGCTGTGAGGAAGCTTTTAAAGTTGGTGGGCCGCAACTACGACGACAGTAGAACAGTGAGCCACCACGCCCGTATTCCTGTAAATGAAGCCTGCTCCGTTTTCAAAAATGACAATGCAGCTTTACCCGTTTTATCTTAACAGCGCCTCGCTAATCTTTGCGTGAGCGTCCGTACCGCCGAGCTCACCCTGCTTCGTCATCGGGGAAAGGGGGGGGGGGGGGAGATTCATGCCATTGGACCCCCCCCTCCCCGAAATAAAATCCTGGCTACGCCACTGCTTTCAATATAAGGGTAACGCCGTAACGGATGCATTCAGCATGTTACCAAATACGTCAGTGCAAACCTTTTGCCTTAGTTGAGAAGGGTTTTCCCGAGGGTCGTCGGGTATGCCGTAAACTATTACATTGTTGCGTCGGCTGCGGTTTTCAAGGTCATCAACCTTCTCTTCCATTTGCGATATTGTTGATGTCAAGTGGGAAACGGTGCTATAGATAACTCAGCAATCCTATAGTCTCCTAATTCTCAAAAGATTTCGCCGTGCCTCTAACCTCGTCAATGGTAGCTTCGATAGTAGATAGCCGCGTGTTTATGCCGTTAAACAGCTCCTTTATACTTAGTTGTTCCTTTGGCATTTCTTTTATGCTCTTGGCAACATCCTTCTGACTTTTTGGGATCTCCTGTATGGCTTCCGTATTTGGGCCGCAGTTAGAATCAAAAGTACCCCGCTAAGAGTTAAAACAACTGCACTGAATGAACACAATCTGCGAGGATACAAACGAATATGCCAGGGGCAAGGCAGCACTATGAGACAGACATCGTTACTTTTGAATTCATAGTAGTCCATATACTTTATACTAACCTGCGTGATCAGAAAGAACAGTTTAGCCGTCATGCTCCGTGTTGTGATGCAGTGCCCACTGGCGATATCTTGTCGGAGCGAGGCTTTTGTAGCGAAGGCGCTGACATTGGGAATGAAGGTGATGTCATGAAGCCACGAGGTCCTGGCGCATCCTGATGAGGCGAATGCTGACGCAAGGTCTTGACGCCGCACTTGTAAAGTTGAACACGGGCCGGATGCAGATCGTGTCCAGCGAGTGTCAGCAACAGCTGCGTGATCAGGAAGAACAGTCTAGCCGTCATGCTCCGTGTTGTACTGCCATGCACAAAGTGTTCTCTAATCTAGGGAACACAGATTAACAGTGTTATCTAATTTATGTTCGATTTGTATCATGTACTTTCTATTCTGCGTTGGTATCTGTTAAGGTGAATATTAAATGGCTCGCCAGTTCGTGTACGAGTGCATATCAAAATTTTTTTTGTTTTGATTACTTCAAAGCTGCGTTGCTTTTGCAAGGTTCACCCAGACCTAGCATTTGTTTTGAAGTTACAATTGTATTTAGGCACCACGCCCACCCTAACCCTATAAAATGTTGCAGTATTTTTAAATGAGTATTATAGCTTATAGAAAAGCCATACTATTTAATTTAGTTATGCATTAATTTCTGCAGGCTATTAGCTCGCGTTTGTTTCTGCTTGTTGCGTAACAAGTGCACTTATTGACGGTTTTCGGATTCAGCGAGTTGCTTTGTTGGTGAACAACGAGTTATGCTGTGCTACACACCCTTCCACGCAGCACAGAAGTAGCTGGAACAGATAGCTCTTGGTTGTGAACCTTGAAAAAAGGGCGTCTTTGTGGAGCACAGGTTTTACCAGTGATCATGTCAATGACAGCGACAGAAATTACGCTTTTTCCAAATTCACAATATTGCCTACATTTAGCCTATTAACCGATTAAGAATGAGTCTGATATCACTGTATTGATCAATTCACTGTTAGATTAATTGCTTAATTTCACAATTCGAAAACATTCGCACATAGACATGCATACACACATATACATACATATGCTCGCATACACATGCACCAACAAGCACACGAGCACAAACAGAAGCGTAAACCCAATCACGACGCACCAATAGACACCTACACCCAATCAAACTCCCACGCCAAAAGATATGTACACCGTATTACACTCACGCATCAGCAGACTCATATACCCCGCTACTTTCGCACACCAACTGACAGATACACCCAATCACACTCACACGTCGATAGACATTTAGGCCTTATGACACTCACACATCAGTAAACGCAAACAGTCAATCAAACTCCTGCTACAATATACACCTGAACCCAATCACACTCCAGCAACAATAAACACCTACACCCAGTCAAACTCCCACGCCAAGAGACGCATACATCGAATCGCACTCAGACACCAACAAACACATACATCCAATCACACTCCCGCACCAGCACCCAATCACACTCGTGCACCAATAAACAGATATGCCACATCACACTCGCACACAAACAGACATAAGCCAAGTCACACTCACACATAGACAAACATATGCCCAATCAGGCTCACACATCAACAGAAAGATACATCCAACGAACAGGCTCACAGACATACACATGCACATACACACGCTCGCACATACACAAGCAGCCACTCGCACAACATAGAAAAACATTATCTCGCGGGTAAACGGAGGAGGGGTTTGGGGCTCAAGCGGAGCGCAGGTCACGGAGAGGGGCGGGAGGGGGTGTCGAGGCGGGCTGCAACTGAAAGCGTATCGGGCTCCCAACTCGCGCCTTCACTTATCCGGGTTCTTATCTCCCATCTCTGCTGCGGCTTCGGTTGCCGTCTGGTGTCAATTACGATCGCCATTCCTGTTTTACAAGCAAGTGTTCTTGTACGATCAGATACCACTTCCCCATCGTCTCTATTTCTGGGCTGGTACTCCGGGGGATGGGGGGGCGAGGTTATCGCTCCTCTTCCCTCGAATACATATTGTTGTAACCGACGGCTGCTGTGAAATGGGGGTCATTTTGTCATACCGCTCCCGTATGATCGCTTGCATCTCCACATGGGTATGGGTAGGCTAGAAGGGGAAGCGTGACTATCGCAAGATGCAAGAGCGGCCCCGAGTTGCATGAATATAAAGCTCTGCATAATCGACATGCTCGAAGTGACCGCCACCTTCCGCTTTATCTAGAAAAAACAAATACCTAAAAAAGTTGGCAGACTGGGCATTTTATCCCGCTCTCTGGATGTATTGTTTAAACGTCAATTAGAACCTGACCCCTATTGTTTCATAATTTTTTTTCCTCGCTTCATTTTATTTATAACTCGATCTCCAAAGAATTGACTGATCGCTGACATTGTGGCACTGCTGCCAGCTTACAAATGTCACCATGGTGGTAGGGACGTGTGTGAGCGCTCCGGGTCGCTGATAGAAGCGAGCTATCGCGACACGTTCCCTCTAGCCCACTATAACCTGTCTGTTTGTACCATTCTAGTGCCCGCAGCTCGCCTCTTGTCGTGAACTTCTGTATATTCGACGTAAAGGCCGGTTCGCAAATTTAGGCTTAAGAGTGATCGACTGCGTCGCAACAGCCTGCTTGCGACAAGCGAACACACTGGCACACTGTCGTCACCTATCAGGCAGCACCTTCCGATCTGCGTATAACCAGAATGAAGGTTTCGCATTATTTGCGAGATCAAGTCTACTCACGATCTCTTGGAAATAACATTGGCATCGCTATTTTGAGCATACAGTGGAAGAATTGTGTGTAACAAAATAACGTTGATGAGAAGAGTTACGCGGCTTCCCGACAGATGGCGCTAGTGTGTTTTTTTCGCTGCAACGTGGTCGATAACACCCAAACGCCAATGTCGAAACCGGCAGCCTTCATGCCTGCATGAAACGAAGTCTCATCTTTACTTTTGCACTTCGGCGGTTACTCGCGAAGAGCGGAGCACTTGCAGCAATGACAAAATCACCATCACGTGACTATGACGTCCCACTGCTGCAGGGGCACGGCGGATGCGAAGACACTTTGCCTCGAGCAAATCTGTGCGTACACACAGTGTCCACACCTGGTGTGGAAGAGCGCAGGCTCGTTTTTAAACAAAGTTTAAGCATAACACCAAAATCAAATGCTGCAACAACAAAAAAAAGCTGCTAGGAACAATTTGCCAGTTGTCACTACCCTGGAAGTACCGTGTGTATACGCACACAAATTACTGTATTGATGGTTGCAGCGGGTGTATCTCAAAATGTCTCATTTGCACTTCGCCCTTTCTCATTGCGACCCGTTTTCATTTCAACCTTCTTGTTTGTACCTTCTCAAAACATTCAAACAGGGCTGTTTTTTTTTTGTTGTTTTTTTTGCCTTTTCGCATTTTGGTTTTATACGCGTCTGGTCCCGCTTGCTCTACGACCGAACGACACGTGGTGCTGCGTTCTCAGCACTGGCTGTCGCCGACAAACGTCCGCTGCGTCCATTTGAAAAAAAAAAAAAAAGGTGTGAAGTCGGGGCGAGAAGCGACCACGACTGCAGCGCCCTGGAAAAGGGGGACACAGAACCCGCGCCTTGACACAAAGGCGCAGCTCGGTATTTTATGGCCCAGCGACTGCGACCACTTCCGGACAACTCAATGAGTGGATCCTGACTTTCGGACGCATTCCAGGAACCATTAGCCAAACCACGGGACCAAAGCTTGTGTGCGTGATAATGTAAGCGTTTGCGCGTGAGGGAGGGGGGAGGCGGACTTGGAGGAGCTTCTTCGGGGATATGCGGTGTCCATGCCATAACGCCGACACATAAAATTGCCCCATTTAATTTTTTTAAATTTTTCTATGAAACGCGAAGGACGTTACGAGAGGCGTGTCCAACTGAGAAAACACACTTTAAGAAATGGCCCTTTTTGCGAAGATCCAAAGAAGAAGGTCGAAGCTAGAACGGGCTCAAATGAAAACCACCCAGTTGCAGTTAGTACCACGTATACGGGCAGGCACACAAACGAATACGTGCACGCAAAAACACATGCACACAGCCATGAAAGGGGCCATGAAATAACATTGAGTTTGAGGGTAACTCTCCTTACCACATACTGACATAAATGTGGCGCAGGCATACCCCTACGTCACGCACCTGAGCCTCAAGCTTCCGTGTTCCTGTGTAGCTTTAAAGATATACAGCGAATTTTTTCTTTTCGCCTTGTCTTCGAAGCTTGCTGACGTAGTCGTGGAGATGACGGCTGGTACGCATTCGCTGGGGTCACAACTGGAATGCGTCAGTCGAATGCGAGTGTGTGGAAATGAGCTCTCTGCCAGCGCTCAAGCCGGCATGGGCTCAACGAGAGTCCATGCTCCCGTGTACGTTCGGCTTGGTGCTCATGTCCAATCACGGCATTGACGAAAATTGCAGAGCACTAGAGAAATTTTAGAGCGCAGCTCTTAGGCGCCCGTTTCCGGCTTGAGCGGCGTCGCCGTCGGCGTCGGCGTCGCCATCGCCGTCGGCGTAACCGTGCGGTGCATGATGGGTAAATTTCCCCGCTAAATTTGGCGGGAAAATTTTTCTGCTACATGTAGCGGGGAAAATTTTCCGCTAGATTTCCGATAGCGGGAAAATTTTCCGCCAGATTTAGTGGGCAAATTTTCCGCTAAATTTAGCGGGGAAAATTTTCCGCTAAATTTAGCGGGGGAAATTTTCCGCTGGACCCGCCCCCCTCCCCCCTTCCCCCGAGGTCACGTGACCCCCCCCCCCCGTGCCTTCCTCTCCTCCTCAAGAGCTGCGCTCTAATTCGGCGTTACAGGGAGTTGTAAACGGCTTTCATTTTTTTTTGTTTATTAAAAAAACAAAGAAGTTTGCTGATGCCGAGCGCTGGAAATGGCCCAGAGCTCGCCAGGAAATAAATTTAGTAAAACAAGTAATACATTCAACCCATTACGGCTCGCCATTTTGCAAATACGGGGAACCACGGGCTTGTTTCAAACGCAATACTCTCGAAACCATCCGTTAACGCTAAATTTTGTTGCCTAACAGCGCCATTGTACATGTGAAGGTCCAAACGCGAACAATACCAGCCACTCCCACACACACCATAACCTCCGAAATTCCCGCGTCGGATCTTGAAGGCATGCACGCACAACGTTCGGGCTGGTTACGCGATCGCAGTCTTACGGCCTGTCCAGTGAGGCATGATAACACCTATGTTTCCGAAGCGGTACTGGCACATAGTAAGCTCTAAACACCACTGGGAGGCCGCGGCACTGCTGCAGTAAAATGTACGGGCGCAGAACCCAGGGATCCTGGGTTCAATCCCCACCTTTGCCCGTTTCGATCTGGATGAGCATCGTACCGGCGTGCGGTTGTGTATCACTACTGGTCGGTGCACGTTAAAGATCCCAGGTTAGCGGTCATACCGCACTGGCAAAATTTCTCATCTACAGCTGGAAGACAAGTCGCCCGTTGAGGTAGACTAAGTTATAGGCTGTATAAATATACACATAACCCGACTTTTTTTTTCCATCGGTACGGTAGCGCGCGTTTGAGCGTTGATCAAAACTCTGCACGAGTGCTCTCTTTCTCTCTTTGGAAATGCTGCATAAAGATGACCACGAGTATAGACTGCGGCCAAAACAAATTGGAGAAGCCGACAAAAAAGGAGCGAACGCCTAAATCGTTTGGAAACTATCGCGGGACTATACACCCTATTTTTTATGTTGTGCTGGGAATATGACATCAGCGTAAGGTGCTGCTAGATTCTGGGTGTCTGGCGATTAACATTAATTCTCAGTAAAAACTCTAAAAATCATCAGCTAAAAAAAATTACAGCTGTGGTCGAACACCTTAATGTTGACTCTCCCTGATGTAGTGTCACGGCACAAAAATCCCAGGGTATGAGCATTCTCTTCTTTATTCATTTGACTGCCATTAAAGCAGTAACCTGTTAAATACTTCACCAAGGGAATAGACGGCCTTACGCACACATCGTAGATGGGCACTTGTTGACATCAAGGTTCTTTCTCTGTGCCTTCTTTTTCACTAGGTGCTTAGGATTCATCGCGGACCACCTGATAGAAAGACAGGCCAGAAGTCTTCCCCGATGTTGACCTGCAATTCGGGACACAACAATACATTATTGGGCCACGAGGAACAGACCCCTTTGAGCATCAGGGTTAGCAGGGTGGAACAGCGAGAATAGAGAGTTTTAGTAGATCGTTCCGATACCTCCGATACCCCCGATAACGATATATGTAAGCGCAAAGGCGGAGGCAGAGTATCGGGTATGGTTATAGGAGTCATCGGAACGATCTAATAAAACTCTCTAATAGTAGGGTGCCAGTTTCCCCGTGTAAAAGATGCGAAGCTTTCTTTCTGTTGTGACGGAAAATGCCGTATGAAAAACAAAAGCGCGGGAATCCAGTCCGGCCGCGCACACACACGTTTAACGTCTTGAACCGTCGAGAGATGGCGCAGACGTCGTTACGGCACGCGCGTAACGCTCGTTGCCGGTATTTTTTATTTTATTTTTTTGTGCGATGTTTTTGGTGCGCGATGGGCGCGAGGGTTGGCCGTTTCTCGGCGCTGCTCCGAGCTTCTCCGGAGAAACTGCGTCCGGGGTCTTGTAATGAAAGCTGGACGTCCCGCAGAGCCGGGCATTGAGCGCCGCTGATGACCGGCAGCGCCCCGCTGCGCCCGACGCCGGCCGAGTTTCCTGCCCTTCTCCTCCGGCGCTTCCTTTTCTGTGCCCTCCACATTTTTATATAAATCTATATATATATACAGTTGGTCGTGTTATCTCCTAGCGTGCGCTATCCGCAATACGTCTCGAGATTTCGCGTAATTTCTTTCTCCCTTCCCCCTCCCTCCTTTCCCCGTCTTGCGTCGTCCTTCTTTCTCAGTTCGGAAGCATCCTTCTATGCGGCTGTTACTATTCTTATACGAGGTTTGGTAACCTATTTCTATCGTCTCAGCCAATTTTTAAAAAATATATATATTTCCTTATCTTTGTTTTTGTTGTTTTTTCGTTCTCTCTCTCTTTCTCTTTCCCTCTCTCTCTCTCTTTCTGTCTTTGTTTCTTAGTTTGTTTGCCTTCTTGCTTACCGTTACGTTAGTCTAGGGTTGTATTTTTGGTTTGATTGCGCTGTCTTCATCCTCATGGCATTCTTCGAAATAGATTTATATTACGGGCATCGCTTTCCATGGAGACTGCCAAAAGTAGAGACAACCTGGTCTGTAATTTTGTCTGCTATCTTTTTCTTCCTTCTATTTCCTTCCTTTCGTTTATGCACTTGTGGTTGGTTCTTACCCTCTCATTACAAAAGTATCTTGCGTCGCTGCGTTCCGTGGCCGTTCTTACGTGCCTACGCTTACGTGTACATGATTGGCATCCAATACGCTCTGTATACGTGCGATGATTTACAATTTTGGCTGGTACTAGCTTTTGGGAGCGCACGAGTTTCGCAACGCTTTTTCGCATCACGTAAGCTCGCTATTATTGTTCCTATTTTGTCCTTGATTCGTACTTGCGCCGTTGCGGTGATTTCGTAGGTTCGTCCCAAGAACGCTCGTCCTAATATGAAAGAGGTGCTGCGCTGGACGCACGACGGTTCACTTCTCACGCATCAACTTTCGGTACAACCACGAAGTTATGAACCCCAAGGTTTCATTAGATCTTTAGTGCCGTACGTGCATCAACAGTACCATACTGTCAGCGAAAGGCAAAACAAAACAAGTTCCCACGAGTCTAAATGTACACTCTTAATCTGGGGCCACCTAGGGAGCCACCTATAGCCGTGACAAATGAGATCCAACTTGTCACGGCAAATTTTGGGGCCACCTAAAATTGCCAGCCCGTTTGCCGTCCCTTTTTAGGTGGCCCCAAAATTTGCCGTGACAAGTTGGATCTTGCCGGCCCGTTTTTTAGCTGGCCCGTTTTCTAGCTGGCCCGTTTCCTAGCGGGCCCGTTTTCTAGCGGGCCCGTTTTCTAGCAGGGCCCGTTTTCTAGCGGGCCCGTTTTCTAGCGGGCCCGTTTTCTAGCTGGCCCGTTTCCTAGGTGGCCCTTTTCCTGCTGGCTATAAAAATGTCCCGTCGTGCACTTCCCCGCAGAGAATCTCGGAGGGTCCAGGACTGTGATCCATGAAGAAAGCCAGGCGAATGAGAAGTACAGGAACATTTTACCGTAAAATCGAAGCTGTGACGTGGTACTGAGCCTGACGTCTTCTTGTGAGAAGTCACGTCGCAACTTTATTTTTGAATCGCAAAATATATTGGAAAATCATTACCGAGCTCAATTTGTATAATTAAGCGATTGACTTCCCGGGTGCTCTAGGGGAAAGTAAATATACAGGAATTGTTTCAAGGGCAAGGCCGATGAATTCTAAAGATTTAAAAGAACAGTGGGTCCGCAGGTAAACAATCCATTTATTTCTTTAAATTAGATGCACAGCGTAAGATACAGGTGGTGCTTTGTTGTAATAAATACCACTTTCAAACAATAAAATAGAAAAGTATATGAAAACTTGTGTCACTTGCTGAAACATTGGTGGAAGCATGGCCGTTGCTTTCACTTGACACACTTGGTGAACTAGGACCCGCCACAGTTGCAGGTGCGCTCTCCGAGCCAAGTGTGTTGCAGTCTGCCGGAGCTCCATGCCATAAGACGGGTCTCCGCGGCACGTCCGAAGGCCAGTTGCCTCTGTCGGCAAGGCATGATGCTGCTGCGATTAAGAATTTTCAGCATTTTATCATAAGAAAATAAGGGACAGGAACAGGTCTTGTCTCCTAATTACGTTTTAAAATTCAGCAAACAGCAGGTTTTTTTAGAAAGTAGCTTGCTGGACGTTAGAGTCTACTCAGATGCTGAGTCATCGGCCACAAACATGGCCGCTAACTTAACGTTTATTCGTAAACTCTGCAGAAAACAAAACAAGGCAAAACAAATTGGCTGATTAGATAACCGCATTTGCTTTCGGCGGCCATGCTTGTGTGTAGTTACTCGACAATAAAAAGCAGTCTGACGTCATATGAATAGACCCTGTAGCTCTGGCGGCAGTTTGAAGAGTGGGAACAAAACAGTAAATTTAAACGCAACCAGGAAGGGGAGCTGAGGCTTTCCACTTGCCAGGATCTACAGGTCCATGGCTATACCATACAGGCTGCGTCATGAAAACACCGGCTAAATCGTTGCTCAAAAACTACACGTCGCACATAAAAAGCTAATTTTGTTTAATTTGAAAATTCTTAAAATTTGACGTTCGGATAATTATGGTGTCAAAGATTTTGAATAATTAACTTTCTGTAATTACTAAATTTAGAAGTATAGTCAGGCCAGGGTAAAGACGTTGCTAAACTGCGTCAAATATTTAAAAAAAGATAGTTTGACATTTTTTCAAAAATATTGTTTAATACAATACATTTCTTAAATTCAGTTAGCCTAATAAAAGCTTATTCTTAGAGTGTCACCAAAAGTTATATTAAGTAGCTTAAGATTTAGGGAAATGCGAAGGAGTCAGGCATGCTGCCTCCGATAGGTTGGAAAAGGTCAGTTTCCGCCTTAGACGTTTCAATTGCTAATAACAAGAGGACAAAAATGTGTGCAACTTGCGGTTCGCGCAGTTGCACCAACACAAATCTTTTTTTATAAATAATCCAAATTCGACCCCAACTTTGTGCGTGAAATAAGATCTCACATGTATACTTTATTACATCATGAGCACAAACTTATAAAAATTGGTAAGACTTCTGCGTAAGATGGTGGACAGCGACAGCTGGAATGAAGCCATCTGAGACGCAGACACCCGAGTATATTCTCTTTGGGCGTGCGTAGAACTGCTGCCTGTCTTTCTCGCTTCCGAGCGCGTACCGATTAGAGCTCAACATGCTTTAAACTTTAAAGCAATCAGTGTGGCACACCTTCACTGCGGACAGCGGTACTTCGTAGGCTGCGATGCGGTGGACGGAGATTGTCCTCACATGTCACGCTTGGACGTCTGGCGCAGGGACGCGAGTCTCCCTTGAAGGCTCATTCACACAGAAAAAGTTTAGGCCGACGTCGACGGTCGCGTGAGTAAAGGAGGGTGCACACACAAGGACAAACTTAGTGTATTCTAGATGTTACATTCATCGTCAATTTCAGTATAAATGTTCCTTGTGTGGCAGTCCTCCTTTGATCAACGCGATCGCCGACGCCGGCCGAGACGCGCGACTACATACCTCGGACGGCAAGCTGATGAGTGCGCCGTATACGCCGTGCTGTATCGGCGGACACTTCGGCAAGAGAAAAGTACCGCCCTATAAACTATTTACACCTTGTCACTGTAAAATGCAGGTGGCCACCGTTGAGGCATTGGCAGTTAGCTTTCTTTCCTCACCTTACCATAGGCAAACCGTAAGGGCTGCGACTGTGACCCGATTACTTTACAAATAGTCACCCTCCACGAGTGCTTGTGCGCAGCCGAGCCGGCGTCAAACGCGAAGAGTCCGCGCTTGTAGCTGTTGTGGTAAGTCCATGCTAAGGTGAACAGTAAACCTGTTTTCCGCTTTCCACCGCCGACGCCAGCCGGTATCCAAATAATATGAAAAGAGGCGATTCCTAACGTGCTTCTTAGAATACAAAAATAATGTGTATAGATACCTGTATCGTCCAGGACAGGGTTCAAGATGTCCTCTGTTGGCGAGAACAAAACTTACTAGTTAGGAACTCTTTCAACACTTGACTCTATCATGTAACTGAAAACGAGGTAATATCAGTATTTCGTAACTTAACCGGTAGTAATAGCGGCGACGCTGATGATATACAAATACGGCCAGTAATTTATGTCTTGGACACCATTAGTCGATGTCTTGCACACATTTTCAATCTTAGCCGAGAGACAGCCACATTCCCTACAAAAATGCAAATAGCAAAAGTGGTTGTCCTTTACAAAAAAGGTGACAGAAATAACATAAGTAACTATAGGCCTGTGTCTCTCCTTCCAGTCTTTTCGAAAGGTTTAGAGAAGATTATCTTTAGTCGCCTTACCGCATTCACAGAAAAACATAACATTCTTACGGACTCCCAGTTCGGGTTTAGAAAGAGACGTTCCACGGAACTATGTTTGTTGGACCAAAAAGAATTCATTTTACGTAATTTCGAAGACAAAAATGTAGTGTTAGGAATATTTATAGATTTTACTAAGGCATTCGACTTTATTGCCCAAGATTTGCTTCTTCAAAAACTTTATATTTACGGTATTAGAGGGCATGCGTCAGTACTTATTAAGTCATACCTAGAAAACAGGCGTCAATATGTGCATATCGGGGTCACGCCTCTGAATTAAAACTATAAAATCGGGAGTACCCCAAGGAAGTATATACTTGGTCCGCTTCTTTTTAACATATACATAAACGACATCGTTAATATTGCACCCCAAGCTAAATTTATCATTTACGCTGATGATACGATTATTTTTATATCGTCTCGGAATTGCAGCGATATTGTACAAGAAGCAAACGACATCTTAAGAAGGCTGGAGGCTTGGTCTACATCAAATAATCTAATAATAAATAAAGGCAAAACTAAAGCTATGCTTTTTAGTCCCAAAAACAGGAAAATTACCCTTTCGAGCGACATCGTTCTGTACTCGTCCCCTATTGAAATGGTCAACACGTTCAAGACCTTGGGCGTGTTGTTTTCAAATAACATGTCTTGGACAGCGCACTTAGATTACGTTATTTCAAAACTTGCTTGTATAATAGGTATGATACATCGACACCGTCTCATTCTTCCCTCAAGTGTTAAACTACTTCTGTATAATACATTATTTTTTTCTCATTTGAACTATTGTCATTTGGTATGGGGTACCACTACAAAAACAAATTTACATAGAATATTCTTACTACAAAGAGAGCGTTAAGACTCGTGTGTGACGTGCCTTATCTTTTTCACACGGACCAAATTTTTGAAAAACTCGGGGTACTTAAAATACAGCAGCAGTATGAGTGCAGGCTTATCATGAAGTATAAACAAGAATATCCTGTGATAAATAGCTTCCTGCTAAGCTTGGCATCCCTTAGAAAAAGACAGCTCACTCATTCTACTCGCCACTCAGATTTCTGGATGGTCGATACATCGCGTACAGATTACGGTCTTCAGATGATTAGAAATACACTTCCAACATTACTAAACACTTCCCTAAATTCGAATGTTGATATAATATCTCCGCCAGATGGCGGCCGCAACACTGCCGCCATCTGGCGGAGAGCAGAGTGTTTTTTTCCGCTATTATGCGCATAGCCGGCCCGTTTTTGCCGGCCCTGCACAAACGGGCCGGCAAAGATTACAGGGCCGCCTACGGAGCCACCTATATAGCCATCCGCACCATTAAAGAGGGGGGCCCCCTCAGCCGTGACGTTGTACACGGCTATTTTGACGGGGCCGGATCAGTTCCCGGCTAAGTCCTGAAAACTTTGAACGTCACGGCTATGGCCGTGACGTTTGCCGGCCCCAGATTAAGAGTGTATGAAGCTCGCGGAAAACCAGAACTTGCAATTTAAAGCATGGCAAACACTGAGCACGAGGTGCCACAGGCTCAAGTTACGTTTCCCGTCATGGCGACACATATCACCCTTTGTGTCATCAACGATTCAAAATCCACGTATACCGAGCTATAGTTTACGCAAATCTTTCTTTTCTTGCCGGTCTCGCTTTCTTGCCGGCTTCGTGTTTTTGACCCCCTTTATCGCATGAGCCCGCAACTCCGTGACAATCCCTTCACTTTCTTTTGTGGAGAGAAGTTCCTGGATATACGGGAGTCGATGCATGTTTCACAGGAGTCAGAGACCTATGTGTAATAAGAGACAAACAAAAAGAGACTGTGACTTTCTTCCACTCTCCTTTTTTTCCTTCTCTTAATGTGGATATTAAAAGAACCGGCCTTATCTAAACAAATTTTTCTAGACAATCCTCACTGCGAAGGTGTGACATACGAAAGTAGTAGAGAAATGCCAATACTGATCAACGTACAGCCCTGGCGTCACGCCGCGGCGGCGTCGCTGCTCTCGACAAGGAGCATGCGCAAGCGCCTCACCTCGTGCGATTCAGGTCTCTGCGTATACACGCAGGGCCCGCACCCGCGGTCTGAGCCCTGGGCTGGAGCTTGATTGTAAATTGTAAGCAGCGTTACGCGTATGGGGCAAGAATAAGCCACCGGAGGTGACTAGGGGTTACTCGTCGAAGGAATGAATAGATTCTGATTTAACTCCTCCCTATTAACTTGGTTCGGAGAATGTTTCGTATTAGCGACTCCAACGGTGGGTATGTAATCCCCCATTCCTCTGTTTCACATTTTCGCCGCCAGGCCTCCGAAGTTTTGGCTGCGCATTTTGACGGACACGAGCCTTCCCGTTTCTAAAAGTCAATTCTCTTCCACTGCGTGTCGTCACCTCCTCTGGAGTTGAGAATGGTCGACGACCCTGCACCATTCCAGTACAGTAGACGGGTTATAAATACGCCTGTCTGAGGACCGCGCGTTGCGCTGGATGATACGATTTCGGTATAGGGCGGAAGTGAGTGACGTGACGGTGACGTTCTCCACCCACGCGCAACTACTTCCTACTTCCTGGTCTCGAGCCGATAGCCCGAGAGGCTTCTGGTAACCTGAGACCAAAGCCGGTGAGCGACGTTGAGTTTACAAACATGGCATGGAGTGAGAGCTTTTTGTTTTTATGAATAATGGCTGCTTTGCGATCGAGAAAAAAGGAAGATGGAGACATAGTATATTGAATTGAGATGGCAAAAGTGGCTACAGAAATGTAAAGAAATAAATGCGTACAATGTCATCGTATATACTCAGTTAAGTGTGGTAAATGTTTGCGAATAAGGCGCTCGCGCTAGCTTTCCTATGGAGAAGGAGTGTGCGCGCTTAACGGGATAGCTCATAATTAAGATCCATGGTTCATGCCTAACGAATGACAATGCACAGTTATCGCTCGTTCGCGCGCAGAAATGTCACGCAGACTTGGGCGTGTCCCCATCCCCAAAGTCCGGCACAGATTGCATTGGCAGGGAACAAACACTTCCTGAACGTTGCTGTTGATTGTATTGTTTGGCTCTGCCCCTGCTCTGCTGGAACATGACCGTGTACACCATGCTAATAAAAATGTGATGATCCTGCGGTTAACATAAGGGAAAAACACTGAACACGGTGATTGGTCAAGGCACCATGGGAGTCCTTCGTGCCATAGTTCTAGGAAGTACTAATTATCAACTTCGTTAGATGTTTTTCTTTTTTAATTTTGTATGCTTTTAAGTTTACATGAGTTAGGGCAATTAAGACGACCGGTTTGTTAGCTTTAAATATTTACAGCCCCTGGAGATCTGGTTGCTCAGAGTCAAACAATTCTTTACTGACTAAAAAGCAGAACGTGACTCGAGGTGGACGGCGGCATACCGAGAGCTATTTTGGGTCGAAGACTCACACCTGATGCAGTGGAGTTTGTTCCGCAAGCTGAAATCAAGAGTGTGCTATAAAATTATTATAATCGGTTTGCCAAACTGAAAGAAGAATTTAAAAATAAAACTATCAAACAAATTATGCAACCAATGTTTCATTCTTTTTTGAAAAAAATGACAACTTTGTCTCGTGTCCAAGCAGATATATAGTCGAAATAAGAAAATCCATTAAATTTAAAATTCGAGAAATCCCACCGCACAGCGTTATTTTCCCCCTTTTTTAAACCAAGTTTCTTTCCTTTTTTTCTTTTCTTTCTTTTATACAGCAAATAGTGAACCCAAAAGCACTGCATGGCTCATAATTTTGATTATGGTTTCTTTACATTTCGTGGTTGTCTTTCTGCACGTGCTCGCTCGGGCAAAACTCACGCGACACTGAGGTATCATTTTGCAAGTAGATGAATCTTGTTGCATTCCGAAGAATACATTATGTTGCTCACAAGCCAAAATTCGCTGTTTGTTTTTGTCTTCAGATCATGATTTTGTGTCATTCAATCGCGTGCATCTTCGGACCTGAGGTCACAAATCTCAAATCATAAGGACAGGGACGTATTAACCGACTTTAATTTTCTGTACAGCTTTTTATACAGTTTTATTTCTTGCTGCTACTATACGAGTCAGTTCACACATAAACTTCTGCGTGTCCTAAAAACTACCAGACCACGCAAGATGACTGATGGCAAAGGTAGTGGCCTCGGCTCGGTGCGGCCAGCGTCTCGGCGACATTAGACGTGCAGAGATAATGGTTTACTGCACAATCTGTCTTAAACAATCCGTGTAGGTGCCTGCTTCATACTTAATATAATAACACCCAAACAAGCGAAGTACCAAAACACAGGCTTTTTTTGTTTTTCCTCCTCCCTAAGACATCATATCGATCGGGAAAAAAGAATCAATAAAGCATTTATTCATTCATATTCAACTTATTAAAGCGGGAGCTCTGTACGTGGCGAAAGGTAACCAATTAATCTCCGGTAAACCCCAAAGCAAATACCTAAATCTACTACAAGTATCGAGTCTACTTCTACTTCGGGCGACACGACATGAGTCTTCGTTCTGCCTATAGCTTTTTTTTTTTTTCTTCTTTGGTAAAGATTTGTACAAAATGACAAACGCGAGGACGATTGCGGACGCGAGGAGGCGAATGATGGAAGAGTGGAATTCCAAAGTGGCGCGGATGAAACACGAGGACGTTTGTCTTGCGTGGCGCATCCGGCGAGTCCCCTCGCGTCCTTCGCCGTGAAACTGGGTGGCACGCGTTGTTACTCAGGGCGCAGAAAAATACACACATAAAAGAAACAAAGCATCCTTGGAACATCGTAGGCAACTAAGACTCTAGAAAATACAAAAACAACAAAAAACACGCGTTTCTATACGGAGGTAGACTGCGATATTAAAGGAAAAGAAAAAAGCGGTATATACTCCGTTTCGCCTTATACGACGGAGCACAGCGGGCGGTACGAGCCATCCCAGCCAACCGAGCGCTGTGGAAACCTCGTCACGTGACTATCGTTCCGCGCGTTCCCGTGGCCTGTCGAAGATCACGTGACACTTTCCCGTCGTTGTATTGGCTTGGATGGCTCGTAGCAGCCTCCTCTGCAGTCGGTCGGTAGGTTAAATGGAGTATAAAAGAAAAAAAAAGGAAAAAGAAAAACGAGCAAAAAGAAACGAAAGCTAGTCAGTGCCTTACGGACTCGATGAGAAATGCGAATTTCGTGTTTAGAGCTCTGCTCGGGCTATCGCTGCCGCATGTTAAGCAAGAATAATATATTTCTATTTTGTTTTTCTTTATTAGAGGGTAACATACCCGTACAAACGATTGAGCTGCTGTGAATCGCGCGGTTACTGACTCTGCCTAAAAACCTGTTTTTGTTACATTTCAATTGTTGTTGTTCTTGTTGATGCTCTCTGAGCAGGACAAGGAGGAGGGGGAAGGGGAAGGAGGAGGGGGGGGGGGAGAGGTAGGTATGGCACGCAGGCGCGCCGCATCGATTATGTAATTTATATTCAAATGTGAGTTTGGCGTTGTTCTTTCTGGCGCTTTGCGAACGTTGCGCTGAGAAGGATAAAGCGGACGGGTGGCCTTTGAGATCAATGCGCGCATTGTGTGAAAAGAGGCGTAGTAGACCTTCGAGAATCGCGGATTCCTGTTACTCAAGTAAAAAATGAAAGTAGATTTATTTAGCCTTTTAATATGTTTACGTGTGTAGGCTGATAAGTAACTAGACATTGTATTTCTCAAGTGCATATCATACTTTATAGATGGGCTCAAAAATCTCCGCGAGAAGTTAAAGGAGCCATAAAACGATTTTTCGACTTTCGCTAAGTACTATTTACAATCACTCCCTAACGTTAATATTTGAATAAACTTGCCTTAGTTCTACTTTCTATGCAAAGCCAGTCGCCGAAACAATTTCAGAACTATGAGGATCGTTCATCCGCTCTACTCGGAGCCAGAACAAGTGGCAACGTGGCCCAGTGCCTATCCTATGCCGTCAACGTTAATTCCTAGCCACGCGCTGGGGTTGGAAGAGTAGAAAACGCGTGTTGAGAACAGGCATGTTTGAAGTTCGGCTATTCTCATCACCAGTGTTGGGAAGTACTTCAAGTACATTGTACTTAAATTACTACTTCAAGTAGGTTTAGGAAACTTGTACTTTACTTGAACTACATTCTCTGAGCATGTACTTGTACTTTACTTTAAGTATTTTTTCGGGTACTTTCCGAGCAAAGTACAATTCCCGACTTCAAAGTACATTCCCGAAATTTGATTTTGTTAAATTTGTATCACAAAATGATGCTTTGTCAACTCCGAAGAATTACTGGGATGTATATTGTATATACTTTCACCAGAAACGTGAGCAGACGAGGCATAGCTCCGCTTGATCTGGGGGCGGCTTTCCAGTAGCTTTTCGAACTCTCGCTACTTCTCGGTCGGTCAGCGTAAGCGAGGAGGCTTCAAATATTATGAGAGCAAAATAATTATAACCTAGCACCTGAAACTGTGGTGCGGAACAATTAAACTTTCAAGTCGAAGAAAAGACGACAGAGGAGAACGTCACAATGTTTTGAGACATTCTCTTTTGTCTTTTCCTTCGACTTGAAAGTTAAATAATTTTTTCGCACCCCAATCTCAGGTGTCACATTATGATTAATTATCACCAGCTCGCTTTCACACTCACTGTTTTTTCATTAAAGAGAGGACACTCCTCTATGAGAGGATTGCTTGCGGAAGCTACGGGGCTGACGTCATACTCTCTCCTAGTACATTTAACCGCCTTCGGTGCAACAATCCAGTGCAAAGGGTGCCAAATTCAGAAGAGGGACTTCTGAATTTGGCTCCATTCCTGAAGATAACTACTCTGTGGCCACTTGACTTTATCAAATATTGGCCGCTGTTTTCTGAAAGTAGGTGATGCACACCGGGTTACCCGGCAATGCATACCAGATAAAAATCACTGTATAGGGGAATTAAAGCACATCATGAAATATTGTGTTAAAATACTTGTATTTCACTTTTAAAGTACATTGTAATTATAGTACTTTACTTCAAGTACATTGCAAGCAGTGTACTTACTACTTTACTTAAAGTACATCGCGTCTCATTTACTTTGTACTTTACTTGAAGTACCTTGTAGATGTACTTTACCCAACACTGCTCATCACCGCAGTGGTTGGACACGAGCCACTACCCAAGTGTCCACAGAGGCATTGATTGTTACGAGCCAAAGTCGAGTGCTCACGCAGTTCTCGCGTATAATCCATGAACCGCGCTCGACTCGGTCCCACAATTACGTCATCAAGCTTTGCGAAGGCAAGACTGAAGGAAATAGACCCTTTTATCCTCGCAATTTCACCGCGATAAGGAAGCTTCTGAATCAGTGGCTGTCGGTGCAAATGTACTTGGACTAGATTACGACCAGTACGTCTCTGCAAAGTGATGAACATTTTAACCATATACCGTTTCATGACCCCTTTCAAGACTTTCCGTGTTTATTTCATGACCCCTTTCATTACCCCTTTCGTGGCCCCTTTCACAACCCCTTTAAAGGGATACTGGAACCAAAGAAGTTAGTGTTCATAATAAGTGGCGCACGTTCTTTCCACGAGCCAGCAGCCGCCGGTGTGACGCGAGCACACGCAACGAAAATGACGTCAAAGGCCTCTATTCGCGCTTAAGAGGCATGGGCTTCGGACCAAAGAAAAATAAAGACAGGCTTTTCATCTCTACAAGTGAAAGCTACGTGTTTGTTAGACCAATTTATTGCTTACTTTTTACACCAGACGCCACTGCGTAGATGAAAAACTTGTCTTTATTCTCCTTCAGCCCGAAGCCCATACATTTCACTGTCATCTTAACCGCGAATGGAGGTTTGTGACGTCATTTTTGTTGCGTGTGCTCGCGCACACCGGTGGCTGCTGGCTCGTGGAAAGAACGTGCGCCACTTATTATGAACATTAAATTCCTTGGTTCAGTATCCCTTTAAAGTGGTTCTGTGTTTGTTTTCATCGTTCCTTCTCATGCCGCGGATACAAGGAATGAACACTGCCTCTCTTCGTTCTCTTTTTCACGTCATCTTCGTTTTCGCCCTTCCCCCTTCCCCATACGTGTCTTGAACACCTCCTCTCCATACCAGTACCAACTGGATTATTAAAGCCTGTGTAAAGTCCGCGGTACTTTCGTGGAACGTTGTCTTTCTAGGATTGCGCCGACTCATAAATATACCTCTTGCAAAATCGAAGCGATCCTATTGGCGTAGTGCCGCGCAAAGCATCTTGGGAACCCATTGGTCACGGTTTCGGTTTTGATTTTGCCAGCCTCAAATCACGAAGTCCGGTCACGACCAAATACAGTGCATGCACTTCCGAATGTGTGGCTTTCGTTAAATTTATAATACTGTAGTGTAGGTGTTGCCTATCAATACGGACAAAATACTTTAACACGTTATTTTTATTCCTTTTATGTTTTATTTATTTTTGAGGAGGAAACACGCTGGGGGGGGGGGGGGGGACCTGTCGTGCCCGAGCTTGTGCGCAGGTAAGCACAGGAAGAAGTGCACTAGGCCGATCATACTGTTCCATCGTCCCAATGCCCTGGGCTTCTCAAAGGGCAACTCCCGTAGAAAAACGAAACCAAAATAAATGACTGCCATCGCTTGAGTGACGCGAAATATTATCACAGCCGAAATATTACGTCAAAGCGAAGCCACGAACTCCACTACAACCGATTTTAAAGATGCGACCGACTGATCTTTAGCGGGTGGCAGCGGGTTAGTCTTTAGTCAAGGAACACATGGACGACGCGTAACGTACACCCCCTTGATGTCACGTCACGGTGGAGCTGCGGTTGATTCCACGCGTTGCACCGCGCACCGCAGCACGATGGTGACGTCACATAGCAGCCGTACAGTTGATGATCAGTGTTGCCATCCGTCCAGCGGATAGTTTCGGTTCTCCCGTAGAAGCCCGAAACCAACTTTTGAACCGTTCTATTTATCAAACTACACTCAATATTGAAAGAAAAAAACATTACACCTTCTAATTCAGGGGCACTGACTGAGCTGAAAACAGTCGTAATTCAAAATTGCAAAATAGTGTCCAGAGTTGCCCTTTAAATGATCCGTGACCCAGGAGGGACATGCTATAATCTGAAGTGGTAACCGGGCCACCAAAAGGTTCTGAGACACGGACCTACAACAGCCGTAAGGACCTGCAGACGTAGTGATGAGCGGGAGTACGGCCGGCCGCGTTCCAGAACCTTTTGGCGGCCCGGTTACCACTTCAGAGTGTAGCTTGTCCCTCCCGGGTCACGGATCATATAAAGGGCAACTCTGGACAATATTTTGGAATGTTGAATTACGACTGTTTTCAGCTCAGTCAGTGTCCCTCAATTAGAAGGTGTAATGTTTTTTTTTCTTTCAATATTGAGTGTAGTTTGATAAATATAACGGTTCAAAAGTTGGTTTTGGGCGTCTACGGGAGAACCGAAACTATCCGCTGGACGGATGGCAACACTGATCATCAGCTGTACGGCTGCGATGTGACGTCACCGTCGTGCTGCGGTGCGCGGTGCAACGCGTGGAATCAACCGCAGCTCCACCGTGACGTGACATCAAGGGGGTGCTGACGTTGCGCGTCGTCCATGTGTTCCTTGACTAAAAGCTAACCCGCTGCCACCGCTAAAGATCAGTCGGTCGCATCTTTAAAATCGGTTGTAGTGGAGTTCGCTGGCTTCGCTTTGACGTAATATTTCGGCTGCTGATAATATTTCGCGTCACTCTAGCGATGGCAGTCATTTATTTTGGTTTAGTTCTCTACCGGAGTTGCCCTTTAAGAAGCCGCAGGGCATTGGGACGATGGAACAGGATGATCGGCCTAGTGCACTTCTTCCTGTGCTTACCTGCGCACAAACTCGGGCACGACAGGTCGCCCCCCCCCCCCCCCCCCCAGCGTGTTTCCTCCTCGAAAAATAAATAAAACATAAAGAGGAATAAAAATAACATGTTAAAGTATTTTGTCCATATTGATAGGCAAACGACATTCATAGTATTAAGTGGGAAATTTTTGTAATCGAAGTCATCAAAGGCATG
>JAZHYW010067892.1:0-81542 GCA_037355805.1 Ixodes ricinus
CTCGTTTATAATAAAAACAAAGCACGCTCATCTTAAACTGTACGCAAAGATTAAGAACTTCGGAGTGAAACACTTGAATATATCCTTTCTTTATTCACTAATCACAGTGACAGTGACAAACAATGCGTGAAAAACTATGACGCCTCAAGTGTGTCGATAGAGAAATGTATAAAGCATTTAGCAAATAATTAAATTCCAACTTTCACAATAGTGTTTTTTTTTACACTTTGAAACATGGACAAACGTCTTGCCAGTCTTGAATTACTTTATTTAGAAGGGTAAGCTTAGGCTTATATAAATGGAACTCACGAATTGACAACACATTAAGCATAGGTTCCTGTAATTTTTTTTTCGAGATTGGTATTGAAGTCGCAAATTTGTACCAGATTACGTTTTTTTGCAAAGCATTCTCAGTTTTCTTCGAAGTATAAAGCGCTAGGTCGTATGAAACACACGAATTATCTAGTGTGCAAGAACAGGTTTGAAATTTTAATGATAATGCGACAGAATATTTGTTCGTTTTATGAACTCTTGTCAGAACGACCTTCAGAAATAGGCACGATTAAGTTGTTTACTTTAGCTTTCCGTCGCAAGAACAATAGGCGCCCAGGCTATTTCAAGCTGCGTGTAAACTATAACATCTCGGTCTGTGTAATCATTCTGACTAATATGCTACGCTCGCACATGACAAAATGTGAGTGGACGATAAATTATGCATATTCACATACAGCGTCAAACCTATTTCTCGCACTCACTAGGGGTTCACAATGTCGTGTACCCACGGGTTCTTATTCTAGCTCTATAATTGTTTCGTCAAATACGGTGTAGTGCCGATTGTAAAATTTAAATGAGTTAAAAGAAGGACCATTTAACACAAAAATAAACGCAACTGTATCTACAAGTAGCCAAGATTTTTGTTTTAGGTTAGTAAATCAAAATTGTTGGTAATACTGAGCACTGCAATTTTCAATAAAATTTTCATATCTGAGGGGTCGTCTTTAAAACAGGCGATTTAATTAATTCCATTCAACCGCTGCAAGCATGGTGCCAGGAAGTGTTTTAGTCCTCGTTCTAAAGCTGTTGTCCTTAGGCAGGTCATTGCGGCGACAGCTTCCTCGGTCTTGAAGCAATAAAAGCCGCGAATACCTCGAGGATAAACACCGATGCGGCTAAACCCAGCCCTATCAAAAACAAGTAGAAGATGCCTCCGACGTCTTCCAGCTTCATATGGCTGGCACTGACACCTCCTTTCGATTTCTCTGACACGAGGGCCCTCTCCATTTGGTTGTGCACCCAATCCTGGGGAAGCCCAGACTCCCAAAGCCAGCGCAATCTGAAATCAGTAAAAATGTAAACGGCATCTCAGGGCGGTAGTGTGTAAAGGAGATTCTTGAATTATTTAGCCTGCATCACATGGGGAGAACGAATCATTGATATCTAGGATCCAAGAAGTGCCGTGCATGCAATGTTGTAGGAGAACAGACGCCAGACGGCGCGTTCTTTCATGGCGAGCTCGTACAAACAAGTATTGTTTCTGAGCAACGTTCGCGTGCCTTTAATTTCGTCAGCACTTATTTCAAGTCGCGACGTGATGTGTAGAAAAAAGTGTTTTTGCTAACTGTATAGCCCCAAGTAATCTTTAATGCAGATTGTTACATGCACTGACCCACCCTCTGTCGAAGCGCGTATAATAAATTCAGCTGCACTGCAATGTTGTTTTTATTATAAAAGCAATATATGCCCAATATAATTTTATGTACTTAATGCGGAGAGCAAGTTTGTGTGTTTCTTTTGCAGAGGTTATGGTGACGTCAGGATGCCGAGCTATGACTGGCTTTGATTGAATTACAGTTGGCAGACCTCAAAACCAGCTGACTTGAGGTATAGCAACACCGACTCTACCCACTATTCTTCAATCAAATATAGCCAATCAGAGCTTGGCGTTCTGACGTCACCACAACCCCTGCAATAAAATCTGACGAACATGCGCTCCATATATGTTGATCTCGTAATACGTGTATGGTCACAGCACGTGAAGCAGTAGACACGCGACTTTCTAAATGGTAAACCTGATTGTCTACAGTCACTGGCCGCTTAATAAACACAGAACGTGGCTTATTATCTGCTTGATTCTTACGTTGTGACTAGTTCTTAGGGTTTCTTATCAGCTAATTTCGCAATCTCACTGGCTATGAAGTGATATTAAGATATTTTGGTCTCGTCACGCCCTACACTTCTTAAGCCGTTTGTGACTATATACTTTTTAGTGATAAGAAGCCACAGAAACTGAGAGACAAAAATACCTAACAGAAAAGAAGACACAGAACCAAGCGTCGCAGCCACCAAAATTGCATTTTAGGAGCTAATCTCTACTTTAGGGCAGGGGTCTCAAACCCAATCTTGTATGGTGTATGGAGACCAGATAGGACACCTATGAAAGTTGAGTGCCAATGTAGGGTGGCGAAAGTGTATGGCACAATACAAAGCAACAGTGGCGTTTCACACCGCAAAGCAGTTAATTCTTTCTGCTACACTCCAGAGAATTTTTCACGATATCGTTAAGGAGCTCGTGTCGCAGAAAAGCCGTTGTCGGGGGCTTTGTGACGGAAAACCCCTAATCGGTCGATATGGTCATGACGTAACAGCCACATTACCAGGCGCGGTAATTTTCAACGACCTTCAACGCTCACGTGAGACGTGACTTCACGCGTGGAATGAAAGTGATTAAAAACATGGCATGTAATGCGAGTTAAAGATTGCCGCATGTCTCAATTACCTTCACCTAAAATGAATTGATTTGCCTTAAAGAAAAATGTGATGTTTTAGGTGGGGTTCGAACCCACGAACCCTCGGTTGCGAGCCAGACGCGCTACTGATTATAGGCCATGTCCGCCGCACTTCCTTCTCACTGGCAGGAAGAGCATGAGAAGCGACAGAGAAGGCGATGTGAAAGTTGGATGGTCTGCAAAAATCGGTTTGTCAACGTATCGCGCTGGGTTTTACTACAAAGATATACTAGGTGGTACACGTCAAAATATCAATGGATTTGGTAGGTGGTGCAGAGAAAATATCAACGGATGAACTTACATCTTTTAAGAAATAAAGGAGAACATGTTTCGGGCAATCTACGGCGCGATTTTACGGGGACCACAGGTGGTGTTCCTTGGCTTGGAGATGCTGCCGACAGACCGCTTATGCATCTAAAAACTTTCGTTAGATCACCTGCTATCGAAACCCGAAACGGCGCACACCCCGCGCATTCGATGCATACGCCATCTGTTGGCAAACTCCAAATCAACGAGCATTTTCTGTGTCGCACGTGAAATGTCGCTGTAGATTGCCTAAAACAGGTTATTTTTTTCTTTTTGATCGAGGTAAGTTTATTTGTTGATATTTTAACTTCATGCGTACACCACCTAGCCGCACCTCTGTTGTAAATATCAGGGCGATATGGTGAGAAACCGATTTTTGCTGACCGCGAAGATTGAGATCAAAGCTTTGGTGTACACGCTGTTGACGTCGTGCTCTCTCCGCATTTTATAAACTCACCATTTTGTCAGTGACATTTTAGCTTTAGTTCGTACATATAACTACTTAGGGTCCATGCCTCATGTGATATCAAGATTTAAAATGGTGCCGCCACTTGAACATGATGATATTTTTATTAGAACATGAGGGTGCATTGTCGTTGCCCTGCCACTCAGCTCACTCGGGAATTAATCGAGCTCACCCCGCCTAGAAAAAAAGATATGTTCCTTCGAAGGCTTTTGCTTTCTTGGCATTTTTTATCTGAGCATTATAAAATAATACTCGTATTTTAATGTTTCTATCTGGAGCCTAGGAGAATGATCTCGTAGCTTTTTCTCTAGCAGTTGCTCCTGCTGAGCGAGAAGTTTTATAGCCAAGGTTTGTTCTTGAGCAAGGGACTCGTGTTTGTAGAATAGCATCGGGACTGTCATACAGGTGTTTAATGTGAGAAACAAATGGAAACCAGAGATTAAGTCCAAAGTACTCTGTGTTAACAAAAAAAAGTAAAATATATGTACTACTTATGTGCGTAGACACACTTTTCGAAAAACGAGCTTGACCATGATGGCATTGCGGATGCCGTGCCTAGCACTTGAGACTCGAGAACGGAAGTTCACATTGCACAGCCGCGTGATGCTTGCGGGCTAAGTCCCAGAAAGTCGCGGGCCGCATGTTTTGAGGCCCCTGCTTTAGGGTCGTGGCTGCTTTGTTGTTGCCGAATATAACTAGAACAGATTTATTCGCTAATTAATTTTCTCAGGGAACATAAACTTCAGCCAAATCTTTAAGATGTAGTGCTATCAAACTTGGCGGGACTTGGAAGATCAAGGTATCGCTCCCTTCCACATCATATGTCTCACGCTAGAATTGCGCTACATTCATTGTAGCTTTCCGCACCACACCATAATCAATCAGCAGAAATATTAACACAAACTAGCGTATAACGTTTCATTCAGACACGTTAGACGTGCTTACCGCATAATGAAAACAAAATATGGGAATATTATCTGCTATCGAACGTTTAAAAATTTGCACAATTCGCAGCATGTTTTACTTTCAGTTTGTTTAGCTAAACGCTATATGCTGGGAAACTGGGATGTTGCTAATGTGCTGAGAAAGAAGTCATTCGAATAAATAAACTACAGCCTTAAACAGAAAAGGAAATAAACACAGATAAACTTTATATGTAGAACCAACGCTAAACTAAACCTGCAGACATATTTCGTAAGGATTTAACACGCACAGGAGAAAATGTCTCCGATATACCGGTTCCCTTACATTCTTCTATCCCCCGTTTTTCACTAAGTTCGTGCGCAGCCGACACCACGATTCGGTGGAGCCTATCAAGCGGCGTCAAAAGTGCACCCTCACGGCGCTCGTCGTCTTTGTACGTTTTCTAATGCCGGTAAAACCCATCACGGACGGGGAAAAAATGCAGGATCAGGACGCATTCACTATGCGTGATTCGTTTAGCCGGTGACAGCGTACGCACTGCGATTGGTTCAATTAGATCCTAGTGACGCCTCTTCTCGGACTTGGTGTGGAACGGAGTGTACGGCGTGCAAGTTCTTCTGTTCTTTGTGCACGTCGTGCGTCTGTTCAGCCTCCGTATGCGCCCATGTGTCATTTTTTTCTCCTAGATCTCAGCCAATGAACGCGCCCGCTTGGCTGCCTCGTCACCTTGAGTTCTCTGCGCGTTCTCCTATACTCCGTTTCACGATAACTGTGCGAACTGTGGAGGCTGCGGCCCCCGCGACCCAATATGAGCGCCGGATCGAGGCACGTGAAGACACTCCATGGTCGAGGCCACGGGGGCCTCGTTACCGCCGCAGCAACAGCGCCGTCCGCGACAAAACGTAGTTAGAGGCTTCTTTTCCGTTCACCGGCAATCGAACTCGCGCGCTTCAATATATAACGATAAGATACAAAGAGTGAAGAATAAATAATCACAAATTTACGAGTTTTCACTGTATTTAAATTAAAAAAGTGACGTCATATCTGTATCCGCTCCCGAGTTCTTTTCTTAATGTGCAGGTCTTATGGCGAATTCGCGTGGTTCTTTCTGCGCGCTCTTGAACGCTCTTTCAAGAGCGCGCGAGATCGAGTGGTTGAAAGAGAGTGCTGTGGCCTGATCGGCTGGTTCATTCCGAGGGCGCTCTCTCAGAGCGCTCCCAGCACTTTGTCGATAGCCATCGGAGCGCGGAGCGGCGCAGGCGTCACGTGGTACTTGGACGGGGATCACGTGGTTTGGTTGACGATGGCCGGCAGTGTTTTGTTTTTCTCGTCTGTGCTTCTCGTTTGACCCGACGTGTGTGTGGTGGTATGTGGTGGTGTGCGGGGTCCGGCAAGACGGCGATTGAGATGTGGTTCTACAAAGTGCTTGTGGACTCGACGGTGCGAGGATTACAACGGACGGGACGACATTTGTTTGTGACCGTAACAGGAAACGTGGACGTGTGAAGTATTCCCAGTGCTTTTACAAGATCATAAATCTCGCGGCGGTGATTCCGCTAAGCCTAACCGAAGAAGAAACAGCTCGCAGAGCTCGCTGCTGTTTCACCGTGTTTGGTGGTCGCTTCAAGAAATTTTCAGGTTTGGTAAAAGTGCTTTCAAAGGTTCGGGATGTAAAATAAAGGGAAAGCCCAATATAATGCACTGTAATTTGTGTCACATGGCGATATATGCTATATCCTAGCTGCTTGCACGATATTTTGCCGTGAGAAAAATGCGGTTTAATAACCATTTTGTATTTGCCTGCTCTGCAGTACAGATGACCACTATCGCAGCGCGTTCACTGTCGAAAATGCGGTGAGTTGATAACTCTTTCCAAGCATTGGCTTTCGTTCCGTTCTGCGAAAATCAATTGGCATACTGCTGTTTTCTTTTTTTACATGCCGATGCGTAAGACAATTTATTTCACAATCATTTTTTCATTACGTTGCGAGCGTAAATTTTGCTCAATCGTCCACCGTACGCTGTAAAATCTTTTTTTAATGCATTACCAATGTCAAGACGTTTTACTTCCGTCACTGGTCTGAGAATGTCGGAGCGTTCTGAACCCAGCAGTTGTGATCGGCTGAAAAGGATCCCGAGTAGCTCTGGCGGCGAGGAGGGGGCGCTCTGCTGAATCAAGGTCAGAGGAGAGAGGCAACCTCCCGAATTCACCATTAGGCACCCGTTATCGGCTTGAGCGGCGTCTCCGTCGCCGTTGCTGTCGGCGCAACCGCGCGTTGCATTATGGGACGTTTCCCATATTGACGTCATGGGGGTCACGGGGGTAACTGGCGTCACGAGAAACGTCACGAAGATCACTCGTGAAGGTCACAACCTTCAGGCCTTCACGGGTGACGTCACTAGAATCACTATGGTCACGAGGGTCACTTGTGACGTCACGAGAAAGGAGGAAGGGAGGAGAAGGAAAGGAGTGTGAGGAGGATGGAAGGAGTGAGAGGAGGAGAAGGGAGGAGGGGAAGAGGGAGGAGTGTGCGAGAGGGAGAAGGCGAGGAGGAGAGGGTACGGAGGAGGAGGAGCATACCCTTCTTTTTGTACACTCCCCTCCTCCTTCTCAAGAGTTGCGCTCTAGTTCGGCATTACAGGGAATTGTACGCGTCTTTCATTTTTAGAGCGCAGCTGTTAGGCGCCCGTTTCCGGCTTGAGCGGCGTCGCCGTCGCCGTCACCGTAGGCGTAACCGTATGGTGCATGATGGGTAAATTTCCCCGCTAAATTTAGCGGAAAATTTTCCCCGCTAAATTTAGCAGAAAAAATTTTCCCGCTGAATCTAGCGGATAATTTTCCCCGCTAAATCTAGCGGAAAAATTTCCCCGCTAAATTTACCGGAGAATTTTCCCCGCTAAATTGAAAGGAAAATTTTCCCGCTAAATTAAGCGGAAACTTTTCCCCGCTAACTTTAGCGGAAAATTTTCCCCGCAAAATTTAGCGGAAAAGTTTCCCCGCTAAATCTAGCGCAACATTTTCCCCGCTAAATTTAGCGGAAAATTTTCTCCGCCCCCTACCCCTCGAGGTTACGTGACCCCCAGGCCACGTGACCTTCCCTCCCCCCCCGAGGTCACGTGACCCTCCTGGTCACGTGATCCCCCCCCCGGTGCCTTCCCCATCCTCCTCAAGAGCCGCGCTCTAATTCAGCGTTACAGGGAGTTGTATTTTTTCTTCTTGTAGCGCCATGGCCGTTGGCGATTGCCGGCGATCGCAGCTGCGTAATCGGCCGTTTCCGCTCAAAGCGTCGCACTCTGCCTTGGCATTAGCACCCGTCCAAGGTTCGCGGCTGAATTGAGCGCATGGTTGTCTCATGAACACTTCCCGAAATGCTCGCTATTTAGCGGACGGAAATGTTGCAGTGGTGGACGTTCAACCGAAGTTGGTTGATTTCGGAGTGGACGACTCTTGTCTAGCAGACGACAGGCGGTTCTTCCGGGCCTCGCGCCTCGCATTTTGCGTAGAGACACAAATGATCCCGTGACGTCAAGTCACGTGCCTCGCTCCGACGCTCTTATGGGTCGCGGGGCCCTAGCCTCTACAGTTCGCCAAGTTATTTGTTGGCGCTCCTTTTGTTCAAATGTGCGAAAGTCGTTTTTGTTAGCACTTGTTTTCCCCCGCATATGTGTATACGTAAAACGTGAGACAGGCTTGAAAATGGGGTATACGTAATGACTTTTGGGCCATCGCTCATACCTCACGTGTAGCTTCCGTCTGATCTGTGGGTCGAGTCCCTTGCGGACAAACATTGTAAACTCGTTGTTGATGACGTAGTCGTAACCCCTGTAGAACTCTCCGTTGTATCCGCCGGGGTAGACCCGAGCGATTGTGGAGTACAGGAGGAGTGGGTCGCAGAAGAACATGGCCTTCTCTTCGAGCATCAGGTCAAACACACGACGGCTGAGCACCTCTGGCACGCTGACAAGGCCTCCGGTCTTTATGACCTGTTGCCACAGGCGTTTGTACAGGGGTCGTGGCGACATCTGTTCAAAATGAAAATGAATTAAATTTCACTGTAGAGAACAGCGACTTGTTTGAACCACGTTTACGGTTCCGGATTTTTCCAGATTGGGATTATCTTTTGGATTATAACTTTTTGGCAATGTAAGCGAATGTTTGTTTTTTGTTTCGCTTTAGATTTTATTAAAAAAAGCGAGGTGCGTTGTAAAATGTATATAGTTGTCAGTGCATATTTTGTGTGTTATGTAATATCTAGTGGTTTGTTTTAATTTTACTATTGCTGTTTACATATAGAAAGGGTTGAGGAGAGAATGCACGGGGCCAGTCATGCTGCTTGGGCAGTTTGTATCTCAGCTAGCTATATGTTCACATGGTGAATGTAGGTATTATTAGATAACCATAATCAATGATGCCAACTCTAATATTAAAAACCCACAAGAAGAATTCCGAACAAACTCTATAAACCGCAAAATGTTTGGCGCAGGGCAGAAATGACTTTTTGACATCAATTTACTTCTATAACTAGAAACAGCATATTAATAAAAGAACCCTTTAAAGGGAGCTCTCTTGTTGAACCCGAACCGCTTTCATGTACAGAACGACGTGCACTGCATGATGTTCTCATACAAGAGGTTATTAGGTGTGTTATTTTGCCATACCTGCCGAAGTGCACCTTCATCGTTCAAACCTTTTGTGCGGTATTTGGTAACACTTCAAAGCTTTAGTGCCCAAGTGCATGTGCTTTGCAGAAAGTTGTCTTTTACATTTGAGGCATCTGACTCGTGTGACTTTGCCTGGAACTTCCAGTAACCAATAACAAAGTTTATAATTCTGTAGCCCACGTTTTTCTGAATTCTGGTTAATAGTTCAATGGTCCCATTACAAGTGGCAGAAGTTAAAAAATATAATATATTAACGCATAAATTAGTTCAATGCACGATTCAATATTTGCTCGCACCATGTTTCAATGACGTCTCACGTGTTATTCTGACTGACTAATTTGTTGAGAGTAAGCAAGGACGACAATTCCATGACCCTAACTTACCGCAGAAATAAAGTAATCTATGATTGATACATACGTGGAATAAACAACAATTTAGCTTACCAGAAAACAGAACAAAAAAAGAAAAAAGAAAAAGAAAAACGCTAACATGAGTTGAAAACCGCTAAGACACCCGTCACCTACAAATCGAAAATTTCACTCACTGAAAAACTCGGAAAAAGCTACATTTAGCGGAAAAATGGATGAATTGGAAACATTGACCAGAATATTCCCGACGGTGAAATGACAAACGTAGGGGGCGTTGATTTGCGTAGCACACGTGAAGTGTTTTAACTGCTGGGTCCTCGCGCTGAGGAGAGCGGAAAACTATACTCCGTTTCTTCTTACAATGAAGCGCAGCAGACGCTATGAGCCATCCGAGCCAATCCAGTGCTGTGAACACAAATCATGACTACGTTTTCGGCGCCTCGGTGTTTCCTCCCGAAAGCTACGGGACAGTAACACGGCATTGGATTGCCTTCGATGGCTCGCAGAATGCTCCGCAGTTCAGTGTGAACTGCGGAGCATTCTGCAAGCCATCGTTCAGTGTGAATGCTCCGCATTTCAGTATATACAATACACAGGTATTTTCACCGCACTGCAGAGAAAAGACCTCCGAACATGGGTGTTATGGTCATAGCTGTCAGTCTTCTCCATAACAAAACACACCGGTCCAAGAAAATGGAACGATGACAACGCAGTGATCTGATTGGCTATGATTGAAGAATTGTGGGTAGAACTCAAGGCAGCTAGCTTTGAGGTCTACCCACTATCCTTCTATCAGAGCCTATCACAGCTTGGCGTTCTGACGTCGCCCCAACCCCAGCAAAAGAAGCAGACGAACTTGCGCTCCGCTTTGGGACGCCGCGATCTTTCTCTCTCTCCTCTCGAGCTCGGCGATTTCAATCGCATGGTCTTTATACACAGATTATGAGGGGAATAACCTCCAACAGTGATGCGGAAGTACTATGGTCGATGATAGATTGAGAAGGGGAGGGCGTGTGTTTCAAACGTCCGACCTCCATCACGCACGTCATGCCTTCCACTCTGCTTTGGCTGCACGTGCGCGATCGGGGTGCACAAGACGCCGACGCTTTCATTGAACGTAGAAAGCTCTCGTTGAAATCTGAACTACTAAAGCTTCTTTCTGCCGCTCTCACATTATCGAAAACTATAGTATGGCATCCACAGGCATTATTACATACCGCCCATAATCCCACTCGAAACGTAAGTGGTACAATTCTCGTCTATTGTTAAACAATTATCTTTTTTTGCTGGATGGCTACACCTAGGTAAATTTGTACCAAGCCAGTGATGAAGCAAAATCCGGGCCAGTACGATGCCCAACAATTCGAAACAAATAAAAAATAGATTCGGCCTCAGCAACATTAATCTTGCATAGGTGATTTGCAATATTTTCTTGTCGAGTGAGTACGAGGAAAGGAAAACTGAACTAAGCGGATGAATAAATCTTGATCATACGCGATATCTGAAACAAATATACACGAAGATAAATGTGGCAGAGGCTATGGACAGCACGTGAAATCCGTGTCCCGAAGCTCAGAGATAGTGCTACACAAAAGTCACTTGTACAATGGAGCGTGGTGGTCTGCACTAAACTCTTCGTGCGACCTGAATGGCACATTCGCTTTATTTAAGAAAACGTTTGCCTTACATCAAGTTCGAAGTAGTTTTATTTCCGTATTACCCTTTCTTCTTTTTATAAAAATGCCTAGCAAAATTCACATCTTCTGTTATTATATTGTGAGAACTAAAACTGTTTGTTATTTTTTGTTTTGTTTATTGATTTTACTGAAGTTGACAGACTCAAGAGCGGTATTCAAGTACTCACACTGAACAGCCGTTCGTATGTGCTTCCTCGCATTATAAAAGGGATGAGGTTGGGTCTCGCCACGACGTCCTCCACCGTGTTCATGCGGCCGGCTTCGTCCTTTACCAGGAGGCTAGCTTTCATAAATCCCGTGAAGCCGGTCGTCACGACCAACACCGTGAGCCACCAGATGGAGCTAATCCAGCGTCCGTACTGCGTCTCGGGAGGATCCGGAGAAGCTGTGGTTCAACACAAAGTACATTTCAGGAAAAAATGTTAGGCCACAGGAGAGCGGTTTGAAGTTTACCGTGAACCTGAGTAGGCAAAGCTGCGGTGTCATTACGCCATCCTAGGATTCTTTGACGTGATGGTAATATCTTGAGGTCTTGGTAACGTATTATTAAAGCCTAATTCAATTTTGTGAGTCTGTAAATATAAGTTCAGCCAGACACTGACGGCGAAAGTCCGAACAACACTTCTATCTTTTGTGGGAGTATCATTTTATGACGGATCCTGCAAATATATGCTCAACCAGATGAGGCACGTAGCCAGGATTTTGTTTCGGAGGGGGCCCACCCATGACAAAATGCTGTATGAGGGGGAGGGGAGAGGTGGTCCCAGAGGGGAGAGGGGGAGAGGGGGGCATGGGGCCCAAGTTCCATGCCGCCCCCCCCCCCCGCCCCTGGCTACGTGCCTGAACCAGATACTGAAGGCGAAAGTTCGAACAACCCTTCTTTCTTTTGTGGGATTATCAATTTATGACGAATCCTTCGCGTGACGCGTCGTGATAGGGTTCCGTGTTTTCGGTTTTCAACTATGAGCCCCGAAACAGCCCCCACTCGGTTTTATTGAAAGCTGAATGAAAAAACAAACGAATTGGGGATGTACTCAAAGCTGATTCTTTTCTCGTTATTTCGCGAACAAGAACTCTAATTTTGTTTCCATTTTCTAGTCGGTAGAGGGACTATTCGGATATTCGTGTAAGAATTCGGGTCGTACGCATGTCTTGTACAGGTTGTGAAGTCATACGCCCGCACTCTTGTTAGTTAAACGTGTAACTTATTGTTCACCACCTTCAATAATGTTTACTTCTCGAAGCACTTTGTAGGCGTTAAAAAGTTGGCTTCTGAATGCAAGGTTTCTTTCTTCAAATGAATATACGTTTCTACAGTGTGATCTTTTTAAAACTGAATTTTGTTTCTGGATAGTAAAACGTACTATTAGTGGATAATCACGAACAAAGCAGTTTCCAAATGTGTGAGATATTTTATTTTTATTTTTTTACGAACGCACAAGTTTGAGAAATAATAGTCAATTGGATTACACTTCAGAGATGTTCTATAATTTGTGAATATTGCGAGTTTATTAAATAAATTGAATTTATTCCTTCTACTTTTTTGACATATCATATGGTGTCACGTTGTGAGCCGAAACGACTAATTCAGGCATTCAAAGTCCTGTTTATGTAACCTAGCAAACAAGATAAAAACAAAACAGCGCAAAGACAAGGACGAAGTAGAAGAAACCACAGGATACAGCGCTGCGTCCTGTGGTTTCTTCTACTTCATCCTTGTCTTTGCGCTGTTTTGTTTTTATCATTTCTACTTACCAACTAGCCCAAACTTCTGCGTCAATCAACTAGAAAACAAGATTTTGTTGTTCTCTTATGTTTACGCAGCCTGACGATAGGAGACCTTGTATAAAAAAATGGTGTCACCTGTTGAAGACGTAATAAACCGCCTCGGCCTACACAATAGCCGAATGTTTCACCTAGCATTACCAAAATAATCCTGCATTACGCTCGAATATTGGTAAAATTTATAATACATGTAAGTAGATACATTGTTGAAATAATTAAACAAAGAGAGGTGGACGCTTTCAAGAGAAAAATCAAAATCAAAAGTAGCGCGCTCATTTTCTGTCGAATTGATAGATTACGCACAGTGAATCATATTTATCCGAGAAAGTAGCTGTGAAAGATTTCCGAAGAAAATCACGGAATATTCCTCCTCGCGTACTTAACTGCAACTGTCTCACAATATACGAGCCCCTAAAATATAATGCTTAGCCTAGAGATCATTCTGACGGTTCGATAAATACATCAAAGAAAGAATAAAAACGTTCGAATTTTTTTTTAATATTATGATTATCCAGAGTCATTCCGCCGATTAGAATATAAGATATATTAGTTAATGCGAAATAAAAAAAGTAGGCGCATGTGCTTTCCTTCCAATGCCGTGAGTGAAATACCTTCAAAAAGCATGTTCCCAAAGAGGTCGAAAAAATAGTCCACAAATCTTGAGATCCGATTAGGTTTCCGCAAAAACGGCACCACCATCATTAGAGACAGGATGCAGAGGCAGGACAAAAGTGCTGCCCACACCTGTAAAAAAAGGTAGCAACATTAATAACGGCAATTCCTTGTATGTTTGCAACCAAATCGTCAAGAAATCTAATATTTAAGACCAAACTTTCAGCTATTGTGTTCAACGCGGGTTTTAAAACTAGCGTTTTTAAAGCGGTACGGAAACGAAAATTGAAATATACAAATTTCGGTGGAAATGAGTCAAGCATAACGGATAATGACCATAAATGATAATCGCACGTTTGTATTTTGAACGACTGGCTATATTTTTCGTTCCAAACGGTGCACTCGAGCAAGCGCTTGAAGAGAAGCGAACGGAGAGCGCGATGCGTCATGAGATATCCAGCGCAAAAAAAAAAGAAAAAAAGGAGCCGTTGAATTCGTGACGCCGCAAGGCTGGCGTGGTTATGAGCTTCGCCGTTGGTTGCGTTGTCAGCGTTGTGGTGGCGACAATAGCGTCAACGCGTTACAAGCGAGCCGTTCGAAATATACCTGTGGGGTGACGAGCGTGTGGCTCGCCCAAAGACCACGTAGCTTTAAAGGGATACAGAATCGAAACTTGAAATATAGAGAAAACATCAAGAAATGAGTTCAATATGATCAGCTGAGCCTGTAATGAATAATCGCACGGTCGTATTTTGAGCAGATGGCTATATTTTTGGATCTAAATGCCGGGATTTTGGCGAGCGCTTCAAAATCAGCCATCGAAGAGCGCGATGCATCTCGGGAGATCGGGCAGACGTCTTGACGTCATCATGCCTCGGAGGACCAAGCGTACCGTAGTGACGAGTTTTGCCACTTGGAGGCGTCAACGCGTTACAACTCGCTTTGTCGAAGTACCCAAGGGCTGTAGATATCGCGGAGACGGCAGAGGCAGAGCCGCAGAGGTGTCGGAGCTGCCTCAGCTGCCTTGGGTGTGCGATGGCGGGTCAACATGACGAGAGTGGTGGCAGCGGCAGTGGATACGATGGCATTAGCGAAGACGAAGACGTCAACAGTAGTAATGGGACGAATCACCGGAGATTCGGATTCGGACAGATTCGGAAATTCCTCAGGTTCGTCGCTGGTTGCAGACGGCAGCGTGAACCTTGTCGTAAACCTCGCGAATGCGGTCAGTTGTGTTTTTTTTTTTTTTTTCTTAGGTACTGTTATTGCATATAACCAGATTTCGTCTTGTTTACTTTAACGCGCCCAGGTCCAGCTGAGCTGACCGGTGTGGTTGGCGTAGGCCTAACCAATGCACGGTCTCGGTTTCTGCGCGGTTTCGCGGTGATCGGTAAAATAAAATGTATAGCGAAATGCTGTGTATTATTCCTAATGTGGCGCAGCGCGCAATAAATATATTCAGGCAAGGAAATGATTCGTCTGCTTCTCCAGAGCTGCGTAAGACGCGACAGCGATGAAAAGTGTTGCTAGTCCCAACTTCGACCGCGTACCGGCACCGGCGAAGAAAAACGTCGCACTGTCGTTTCTCTGTTCTCGGCAGCAAGTTTTGTAGACGTGAACTTTATTTGATGAAAAAGAAACAACACAGGGGTGTCCAACGCAACTTTATTGTTCAGAAACAAACACTAACTAATTCAGATATAACTAACGAGAAAGGTACAAATGCAGTACAGGAGATTGTGGTAGTACGGCGCAAGGAGTTTTAGATTGTTTCCCGTGTTCCAATAACAATACCGCAGTGGACACACGTTGAAGGTAATCGAATCGAACATACTCACTTGTGTGGGGTGTGCTACTGGTGTGTGCTACCGTAATGGGGTGTGCTACCGTAATTATGGGCACGAAATGTCCTTCTGCCGAACAGCACGTACGGCATCGATCTCTTGCGGGGGCGGGGGGGGGGGGGGTTGTTGCGAACCTCGGGCCAGCACGGTCGACGACTCCGGTTTCCGGGAACCCCGAAGTACGAGAAAGTGATCTCCGCGTAAACATCACCTCGCTCCGTCGACCCGCCGCTGCACCGGCTGCACGTCCGCCGAATCCCGCCGGGCTGGGGTGGCCACGCCAAGCCTAACGAGATCCACGAGGAACTTATCGCACTTGTGTTTCGCCGCAAGGGCAGCCGCGGTGGTCACTGCCATGACCCCGCCGACAACGCCGGAGGTTCCTCGAAGCGTCAACGAGCCATGCCAGCCATGCGCACGCGTTTGCGCGTCGCGCGAGAGCTGAAACCACGGTCCCACGGTGGCTCACTTCGTTTTGGCTCTTTCCACCAAGACGCCTCGGTATTGCGTTCAGGCCTAGGCAATCTATACCCGTGAGTGGACATACCGCTGTGGCGCTGCTTTCAGAGGCATGTTGTCGTCACGACATTCCATTGAAGCTTCATAACCAACTACCAGGTGGTTTTTGATTATCGTTTAATTCACTTTAAAATATGTTTTCTTGCGTTTTCTAGCGCAATATTTATGTTTCTGTGGTTCTACTGCTACCTGCGTCGTGTTGAAACAAAGAAATGGGCTCCAGAATTTGGTTTTCCGTACACCTTTAACGGCACTGTCACCTTAGTGGTGAACGGGGTGTAGAAAGCAACTTTTGTCTGAGTTTGGAGCGACGGGCTAATCTTCTAGGAGGAGAATGGTAGTGTCCGTGTGCGGGTACACAAACGGGTGTCCGAGTAAGATGGGAGTCCCTCCTTTCCGTCTTCTTGAACTGTTTGGTACAATGCGCGATTTGTGATTTGAGGAGGAAAGCTAATAAGAAAAAGTTGTAAGATCGTTTCATGACCGATTTAAACAGTTAAACCAAAAGAGCGGCGCTGCTCCGAGGTTTAGTGAGGCACATGCTACGTCATGACCTATGTAGCAAGATCCCCAACGTTGCTAGGTTACCTCCCAACTAAGCTTCACAGGCATCCACCAGGTTCACATTGAAAGATCGTTTAATTAGTTTTAAATTTTATTTGCTTGTGCCTTTCAACGAAAGACTGGTGTTTTTGAGGTTATGCTGCAGCATGCAACACATTTAAGCTAGAAAATGAGCGCTGAAATTTCGTTTCCCTACCTCGTTTAAATTGGATAACGTCGTGGAGGGTACTGTGTCAAAATATTTTAGTTAGCGACATCTTAGGAAACATAAGGTGCGGTGAGTCCCGAACATGTTATTATCGAAATTGTTAGCTTCTGATTTTGTGCGGAGATATAGAATCTAATCCACGACTACTGACTACGGCAGACAGCGATGTACTGCTGATAAGTATCCCTGCAATGGTACAAAAACTGTAAACTGGCCAGTCTTCTCTAATTTTCTCAATAGTAGAGCAACTAAACGAAAAGTAAACTCAAATGAACAAACACATGGCCAGTCTGTCTTTAATTGTCACCAGCCTGAGAGCCGAGCTCGTTGCAATCAACGCAGATCCGGTTGCGGCAGGCATTGAAGGCGCTAACGCTTTTATCGCTGAGTTTCACCTAAGAGAGTTACAGGCACGCTGCGATGACGCAGAAAGCCAATCTCGTTGGTCTAGCTTGTTATTTTATAGCCTTGAATACAATGAATCCGAGACTTGGACTCGGTCAGAGCAGAATGTTCCCCCATATGCAAACACAAATTTGGGGTTGTGTTGGATAGCTTTGCCATAAATAGAGCGCATCGTCTTAACCCTTTTGACTGTGGCTGGCGCAAAACCACTGTTGTAAACCATGTTGAATTAACCTGAGACTGGGGTAGAGAAGGAACATCAAAACGTAGAAGAGACAGAAAATAGACAGGACGATGTCTCAAACTCAGACGTCGTCCTGTCTCTTTTCTGTACCTTCTACGTTTTGATGTTTCTTCTCTACCCCAGTCTCAGGTTAATTCAACATGGTTAATATTCACCAGCTCGCCTGCACCCTTACGATTTTTTCACTGTTGTAAAGTTTTTTGTTTTGTTTTTAAGCAAACAGTTTTATTTTTCTGCTACAAACTAAAGTGCACTACATTATCTGTTGGTGAGGACTTCCCAGCGAACGTGCGCACTGCCAGAAGAGAAATGCTCGCTTTCGTGAAGCCTAAGAACTACAGATTTGAGCTACGATAGGAAAAGTCTTACATAGATAACTCCTGCTCCATTTTCGATCACAATATCCAACGCGTAATTTAATTGCGCAGAGTGACTAGCAATCCACAAAAACTAAAAGATTTTCTTCTGCCCCGTCGTTAAAGCGTCTCGACGAATCATTTCGCCCTTACTCAGCGACTTTCACAAATACAAAAGCCTGCTTTCTAAGCGTGAATATTTGTTTTCTCTAATCGACTCTACATAATCTGAACTTTGTCTTTTTTAACAGAAACGTGACTTACCTCTGAAGTTAACGAGTCGGAAATATGTCCTTCTTACATGAATTATGAGTTGTAAAGTTGTGACAGAATTAACAAAATTGGTGGAGGGGTACTCATCACTGTAAGAAACCTCCTGTCATCAATAGTGACTACATCATCTAGTTTGCAGATAGTATGGCTACTTATTTCATAACCTTCATCGCAGATACTGATAGGCATCTGTTACCGACCACCTGACTGTCTCATCAACTTAATTATCCTGGAAATATCCTAAGGCAATGCTCATTCATATCGGCGATTTTAACTTTCCTTCTATGAGCTAGGACGAGTTAACAACAAACAACTCCGAATCGTAACGTTTTATTGACATGTGCTTGGATGTAACCTTACGCAACTCATTCCTCATCCAACGAGGGTCACTGATCTTTGCCGTAACATTCTTGATCTTTGCTTATCTACAGACCATAGCGTTTTGAATCACCTTACATTGCTTCTGGGACTAAGCAACCACCTTGTAGTAGATTTTAATTTATATTTCTCCAATTAAGCAGCAAATTTTCTCATCGTAAGTGAAATAATAGATAATAATAAGGCTGATTACGATTCCAGTGATACCGAACTGCGAACTTTTTATGAGCACTTCAGTGCTACATTCCATAGCTACACTATTGAGGAAAATTGACACCAGTTTAAAATCAAATTGTCCCTCCTGGCCAACAAATACGTTCCCCTAATTAGCATTAGAAATGACGGTCACAACCCCTAACAGACAAAAACAATAAGCGTATCGGCAATAAAAAGAAAAGTCTATTCAAGCTCGCTAAGCTCCCGGGATGAAATGAGAAGTGGACTAAATACGAGGAATGCGAAAAAAAAAAAACTATGGAAACGAACTTTCAAAGGCCAAACTTAAATTCTATGGCGCAGACCTGTTAAAAATGTTTTTGGGCAAACCGAAACAGTCCTGGAGAGTAGTAAAACCTAAACCCCCTACGTCTTTCACCTTTACTAAGGACGAACGACGGGCCTTATAAGTAGTACGCTGATTGCCTCAATAACTATTTTTGTTCTGTATTTACTACCGAAAATATGGACATTATTCCGGAGCTTCACATCTTAAGTTATCCTCACATGGAAGCGATAACAATTGACTACGAGGTCGTCGTTAGAGCCATCGGAAATTTAAAACTTCCCTTTATTTCATCGCGACGACCTATCTCCAAAATCTTGAAAAATATTACGCATATATCCTCTCTGTGTCTAACCGACATCTTTCGAGAATCGCTATCCTCTCGTAACATAACCCTTGACTGTAAAATCAGCCGTGTAAGCCTTGTGCATAAGTCCGGAGATCGAAATTCGCCTAATAATTATAGTCCCATTTCACTCACTTGTATTTCCTTGAAGATAATTGAACACATAATAGACACACAATATTTTCAAACGTTATTAATTACCTAGAGTTCAATAGCCTTCTTAACCAAAAGCAACACGGATCTAGGAAACCATTAGGGAGTTTTCGTAGACCGAGTTTCCTCCACCACTAAGCCCTCCGCAACGAAGAAGCCGCTGATGCGCCTGCGCGCCGATGGCCTTTAACTGTAGAGTTCCGGGTATCGTAGCGGGTTGCGGAGAGCGTTGCGGGACGGCGAAAACGATCTACGAAAACTGCCTATTATCATGCGAAAAGATCTTCTAGAAGATGTACATAACATCCACTTTCATTTGTAACTTAAAATACAGACTGATGCTATCTTCCTAGACTACTTTTCAAAGGCACTTGATCGGGTACCTCATAACAGCCTTATCATGAAACTTCACCATTTCAAAATTGATTCCTTTATTGTTACCTGGATTTCAGAATTCCTTTGCAGTCGACTCCAATACAGCATCATAAAGTGTCATCTAAGTAACATCGGGCGTTCTTCAATGAAGCGTGCTCGGAACGCTCCTCTTTATAATATACATCAACAAACTCCCCTTTCCGTTTCTTCCACCATCCGCCTTTACTCAGATGACTGTGTAATTTACCGCACAATCACAGACGTCGGCAATCACTTATCATTTGCAAACTGACTTATCATCCATCGCTCACTGGTGTTGCGAGTGCGGATGTCATTGAACAAAATCAAATTCAAAGTGCTAACAATTTTCTCGCCGCTCGTCACTATCTTCAAACGCCTCCAGTATTAACAAAATTATCCTGAGCACATTCTCATTTTATAAATACCCTGGTCTTCATATAACCAGCGATATGACATAGATCACTCATTTAAGACAGATTATCGGTAAGGCAAACGACGCACTTCGTTTTCATCAAAGAAATTTGAAACTAGCACCTTCTAACGTTAAACGAATCGCATACCTCGCCCTCGTACGCCCTAAATTAGAATATTCAGCGTCTCTATAGTCTCCGTGGCAAAACTACCTCATTGTGGAATCAAAACGCGTCCAAATAAAGAGCATTACGATTTATTTATTCCGACTAGCTCATTTAACACAATCATCTCTGGATTGCGCCAGCGAGCGAATCTACTAGAACTAGCTTCAAGACGAAAAATGCATCGATTAACACTGCTTTAAAAAATTACCATTATAATCCAGCACTTAGAAGCGCACTGTTCTAATCTCCTGTTTTATATTTTGCAAGATTAGACAACGCTTCAAAAACGTTTGCCCATCCGCGCGTCCACTACCTCCAGCGCAAACTCTACGATACCCTTAACAATAAAGAATGTAACTCTTCTCGACCGTCTACATCGTCACTGCTAACAATATTGATACTTTTAGAAATATACTAAGTCAATAATTGTAATATGTGCGTTTTTAAAACTATCAAGCTGATAACGTGTTCCTAGTTTCCTGTATAACTTTCTCTTTTCTTATATAACTTTTATTCGATCGTTTCTGTACTCCTATCTTGTTAATTCATGTACAACCTTTTCGTTCTTGAGTGCATTTGTTGCTTTTTTTACTTCTGCAATTTTCAGCAGCCCATTCCTTGTGTAATGCCCTTTGTAGAGTCTTTAAAGTATATAAAAAATAAAATCGGCTTTGAGCCAATGAGACTGCCGCAGTAGCTAATAAGAACGTTAAAGAACGAATCTGAGCGCAAGAAGCTTGAACCTCTATACTGTATAGAGGTTCACCATCTATACCATGGAGGTAGGAAGCTTCTGGAAGTGACGTGACGTCACCAGAGGTGAAGCAAAAAAGCGTGGAGGTACAAGCTGTTTTGGTCATCGTTGTTGGCGTGTCCCTCCACACTTTTGGCTTCACGCGTGGTGGCGTCATGTCGCCACCCAGAAGCTTCCTACCTCATGCCCTATACTGATTTCTCTATACTGTATAGAGGGACCAGTATGAAGTAACCTTAGCGTGAACATAACAGGCCACGCCCCGCGCTTCTTAAGCTTTCAGTGACTGTAATACACAGCAAGAGTCAGACTATAATCCGAAGTACCCAACAGTTCTTTTTTTAATTTTAGTTCCTAAGTTTTTAAGAGCTCAATGCTTTTACAATGTGATATGGGCCCTTGTAACTGCAAAGAAAGCAAGGTTTTGGAAGTTGTTTTGCAGTGCGGTAATGCGCAATGCTTCTGAACCTAAATTAACAGGTAAAGCTGTCGGAGTTTTTTTTCAATTCTTATATTAAATGCGCGTTTAACGTTTATGTGTATGGCTGCAAATGCAACGAACTGAAAAAAATGCGTGGCGTTAGCTGCGCTGTCTATCTGCACATCCTTAAATGCCGCTTGCTTTAGGAGTTGCCAGTAAATATCCTCGGAATATTGCTGCTCACTTTTGTAGCGTGAGCTACATCGGCCGATGTTGAGCAGTTTCGTGTGTAGTTTCAATAATGAGCCGTGCTCATTATGCGAGCCGTGCTCGTTATGCGTGCTCGTTATGCGGAGCGCGCGAGCGCAGTGCGCCGTGTTCATTATGCGGGAGCCCGCAGCGACGGCGGCGGGGCCGCCGCGCTCTCCGCCGCCGCGCTCTCCGCCGCCGCGCTCTCCGCCGCCGCGCTCTCCGCCGCCGCATGCTCTCCGCCGCCGCGCTCTCCGCCGCCGCGTCAGTCAGCCGCGCTTTCCGCCGCCGCGCTCTCCGCCGCCGCGCTCTCCGCCGCCGCGCTACTCCGCCGCCGCGCCCTCCGCCGCCGCGCTCTCCGCCGCCGCGCTCTCCGCCGCCGCGCTCCGCCGCCGCGCTCTCCGCCGCCACGCTCTCCGCCGCCGCGCTCTCTGCCACGCCGCGCTCTCCGCCGCCGCGCTCTCCGCCGCCGCGCTCTCCGCCGCCGCGCGCTCCGCCGCCGCGCTTTCCGCCGCCGCCGCGCTTTCCGCCGCCGCCGCCGCCGCGCGCGCTCCGCCGCCGCGCGACCGCCGCCGCCGCGCTCGCCTCGCCCGGTTCGCCTGTCTGCGCATTCCAGAGGAGTGACGTGATAGCCGCGGCAGACGCACTGGCGCCGCCGCGTGCCCAGCTGTGTGTTTCCGTTGCGCAGTAGCCAAGTCTGACGCTGCATGGGAGCAGCTGAAGCGCCTCTCATTTTGTGCGCCTCAGCTCACGCTACGTATTTCCTGGCATAGCCGAGCTAAGCTATCGCAATTTTTTTTGTTTCGTCTGTGGCTGTGAAGGTATGAAAGAATTGTGGTCTACATAAGTTACCTAATATCAAATTTTTTCCATGCTTTACAAAAAAAATACACAGCCACGTTTTTTTTGTGCACAGTTATAATCTACAAAAACGTTAGCACAAGTCACTATCTAGGTTGAGAAAAGCACTTCGACCTTCTGCGAACTACTTTGGAGGAGCGAACATTCTCATTCGTGCGATGAGGTCAACGCCACATCGATTAGGCAAGAGGCCTTCTCGTTTTCTTCAATTTCTTTACAAATCATCAAAACACCCAAAGACTGAGCCGACAAAACGATTGGCCTTGGGCAACGTGCCACCAGCGTTTGCCACGGAACTGATTAGTTTTCAGCACCAAACGATCGATGGCGCAGCGCTCCTGCTCCATAATCAGTGGCCCTGCGCTCGGTCGCAATGTAATGACGTCAAAACGTGCCTTATCTACAGTCACTGTCAGCTTAAGAAACCAGGGGTGTTGCTTATCATGCTCACGCCTCTTGCTTCGTGATTCGTGCTATGGCGTCCTCATCAGCTAATGCTCTGCAATGCCATTGGCTACAAGGTTGTAATAAGACACCCGGGACTCACTACGCCTTGCTTTCATAAATCTGTGACTATCGTCGAGGTGCTAATTTTCATTGGATCGTGTCTCAATGGAAATTGCATATTTGTGTCAATTTTTTTTTGTGGGGGGGGGGGGAGGGCTTTAGTCATTTAATCTTCTTTCAATTCATACATTTGTACGTACATACCTTTGCCTTGACCTGCTAAGAATTAAAAATCAATAACAAAATTAACACCGTACCGCCGCCACGGTAATTCATTCGATGATTTCCTTTGTGTTTCATAACACACTAAGAAAAATGTTACCCAGGTATAAATAGGCGTCTGTGAACAAAAAAAAATAATTGATAACAACGATATCATGTTCGGGATTATATCCGCTAAAAGTTCGTAGGCACGCGATCTCAAACAGGCCTCTATATTTACTTCAATGTGCAACATGCAATTATACAATAAATGAGAACAATATGAGGATTCCAAATGACGAAGTAGAGAATGCGATTGCACCTGAAAACCACGATGCGTGTAGGGACAATTAGTGAATTGCCATGCTTAGAGTCCCTGCAAAACTCGGATTTTCAGATCTAATTGTATTCTAAAGCTTCGTAATTCGCTGGGGTTCCTCCGATGTTCACTTTCATTGGCTACTTGCGTGTTCAGCAGAAAAGTGAACTTACATGCTGTTTTTAGTGTGTATGGCTTAGATGTATGGCTTAGTGTGCTCGAAAATTCGTAAACTCAGAAGTTCTACGGGCTCGTTCTGTTGCTAAGATCCAAATTCATGGAATTCAAAGTTTGTATTAGGAAACGCACCCAGCGATCAAGCGCAGTCACGTATTGAAAGACGTCCGTCTTGAATTTTCGTCGTGTCCCGCCACATGGAGCCAGCTGAATGAAGTAGTAGAGTGGCATGGGAATGCCCAGTTCAAACCGCTTAGGCGTCGCAACCGTGGGACTGATAGCGATATCACATTCCTGTGTCAATAAAAAGAAAACGTAACTGTGTTATCATAATATGAGGGATGTGAAAACTTTAAATAAAAGGCTGTGAGTTCACATCTCTGCAAAACAAGCACAGTTAAAGACGGAAAAGAATGAAAGTATCTAAGTGAATGACAAAGCGTAGAATAGATTAGACAAAACAATTCGATGTCCGCCTTGGTAATGAGCATGACCTTTAACATGCTTACTTTACCTGCACTCATCATATTTTTTTTCAAATCTGTTCTCATTCTGAGCTTTCACATTCACTGACATCCTTTGATTGTTCGCCCTAATTGGTTGTCTTCGTGCGTTGCAGGTAAAGTAAATCACAGACCTTTTTAGGGTATCGTTTGCCCCATTCGGCCCTTGAGAAACATTATTGTGAAATATACTTGTGCACACTGCGATTGCCAAGATAAAACAATGTTATTTTCTTTCCTTGGAAGAAACAAAGTGCAACGCATTTTAACGAATTTATGAGGAATTTTGTGAGCTTCAACACGCAGAAAAGCTGAACACCTTGTGTCGAGCATCTGACGTTGTACGTACATTTCGATCCAACATTCCAAACTGGCCTCCCCAAGAGCCGTTCGGAAACGTCCCGGCGTAAAAGCTGTCCTTCGGAACGCGGACAACATAGCTGAAAAAATTGAAATGAGATTACATAGACAACGTGAACGCTCCGGTTATTTCGAAGAGGAATTGATTTTCAGGAACAACAATCATTACGATCGACTTTCAAATACTTTTTCTCAAACTTTAAAAAACTGTTTAAAAACTCTTGCAGTTAACCTGTCATAATATGTGTTACAGCCTTACACGTGATAACAATATACAGGCTACCTTAAAAACAGCTTTTCTTAATTATGACTGATCGGGGTGGTGGAATCATATCCCGCTCTTATAGTATTCCCCGCACCTGCCGGCGGAGCCTGCAAAGTATAGGACCCCACAGGAATAGAGAAACAAAAAGAGCACTGTTGGTTACTTTATTCATAAACCCCTTCGCTTTGTACAGATACTGGGTTTTGCCGAAGTACTAAGCAAGAGCTTTTCGCATACGTTGAATGTTTGGAATAAAACAAAAACTTGTCTTACATTCTTGCAACAGAGACCGGCATGGTACTACATGGTCACTCTGTTTCCCCCAACTTGGCAAACGGTAAAAGCAACAACCCCAGCGCAGCATTTAGAGCCTTGGAGTGAGTAATGTGACAGTGTATCTCCATAATGCACACGTGTAAGGAATAGCTGTCACATGATTATTTCTGTCGCTCCAATTAGCTCTAGGGGCAGTAGCGTTATTTCTTAGGCTATTGAAAAATAATGGGCCGGTAGTTTTGTTTTCATTTACGCCCAGACAAATGCAACTGGGATATCTAGAATTTTTGTTGCTTTTATACTCTTTCCCCTTTATATTTTTTCAGTTGAGCGTATTCTGTGATAAAACAGAAACAGGCTTAAATTTAATTGCTTGTGTGCCGGGATCTTCAACTAGCGCGATGCGGTAGGGATAGGTGAGACTCTCTTCAGGGTGACCCCAGAAAATATAGTTCGGAGATTTTCGGATTTAGAAGTACTTAAACTCAAAATGTTCCTAAACTTTATTTAAAGTACTTTTTTCATGAACTGTGGTGACCTAATTTAGCTCTGGCCTGGGGGCCGAGCTAATTAGGCATCTGTCAAAGCAAACATTGCTTTTGATATGATGATATCTTGCCGTCAAGGAATTCATGATTGGTGTCGTCCTCTCTTGAGATATATGTTTCCTTATTCACGGATACACCGTAAGTAATTTCTATGAGCAGTCGCTGCACTAACAGTATACATATATCATAGCTCGAGAAATTTCGGGATTAAACGCGCTTGCAGTAAGGTATCACCTCTGTGCACAAACGATGACGCCTCTTTCAAGCCGCTTGCTGAGAGGCACACAGATTATGTTGCGTTCGCATGTGTACGTTTTCAACATATCAAATGTCGGGTATTTTATGTGCGAATGTGGTTTTGTCGCAAGGGCTATGACATTGCTCATTTCAAAAATAACTATTTAACAAAAATATAAGTTGTATACGCCATGAACATCAATATCTCATTTTTAGCTTAAAATAGACGATGCGATACTTAATGAAAGGCTCGATGTGGCGGAAAACTCAAAAAGCATGTGGGATCAGGAATGGTAAAATTCATTTTTGTATGGAGGCTGATATCGAATGCTCAAATCACTGACAACTATATTAAATACATACGCCTACTTGTTCAAGACGTTACGTGTGTTTATCACAAGGTGACGCGAATATATCTGTATTTTCTGAAATTATTTTTGCGCCATTTAAGTTAGAAAGTAAATTAGACAAAATGGGAAATTAGGAAATAGCTGTAAATGACGACATTTTGAAAGATATGGCTTTTGTGTTCTTAAAAAGTTTTGAGCAATCAAAAACAAATTAGAGAAAGGCGATGGGCGTAAGAATAATCCCACAATATTGATACAGAGCTTCAAGAAAGTATTTTCTTATTGTAAGCACAAGCTGAGAATCCTGCTCCTAAAGAGAATATAAAACTTACACCTTACGATTTCCAAGGTTACACACAAAGCCTTCGGATGTTTCAGAGAAGAAAGAATTTAGTGTCTTAATATCTATACGAAATGAACAGTTATTAAATGTGTTTGAATTATTCAGAGCACACTTTTGGCGCAAGACATTGTATTAAGTTAGAAATATCTACAGCTTTATATTGAATTTTGTACTCTGAATCTAAATTACTCAACTCTAACGTCGTATGATGCGAAGTAAGTAATAACAAACCAATCAGATCGAGTCTGAACCACGATTATCTACTCACTTCATTTTCAGGGATGCCATCATCATGTAGAAGACATACCCTCCAAGGCCTGTAGCAACATCCTCTCCGTTGGGACCTTTTGTAAATCCAATTATGGGCCGTAGCTAAAAGTAAGGAATAAAATGCTGCATTTTAACCGAATAATAAGGTTTTTGCTGCATTCCTGCATGACTTAACTCTTTCGCTCATTGTCTGTTCTTTTCAGAAAGAGCAACCATTTATTTTAAATTTTTACACAGAAATCTATTTGCAGCCTTAGCGATAACTGCCATTTCCCAAAAACAAATTCATACTTCAACTCGGACATGTAACAAGTTACTAAAAAATGAATTAAGTTAAGTTACTGAGTATTGACCTCAAAAGAAATTTGAGTAGAGCTGAAATTACTCAAATAGAAAGTAATTGAGAAAATTACTAATTACCGTAAAAAAGTAGCGAATTACTTTTGAAGTCACTTTCGGAGTTACTTTTATATGTTTTTTAATGTTAAAAAGGAAGTACACAGGTTTGATCCGCTAGCGAAGTTCTGCTAGCCAAATATAAATATAGATATATAAAAATTTTAGGGGTTTTCGACTCTCCAAACCATTTTCTTCCCCTCCCCTTTCCTACGCCACATGGTTCTCCCTTTTTGCAAATATCAGCTGATCTTCTAACATCTTATCTTTTTTGTGCAGGAATGTTTGTTGATAGGCAAAACAACCACTAAAATTCGAAAGTAATTTGTAATTTGAGTAGAAGTTACTTAGAAAGAGTAATAAATGTAAACTACTAATTACAAAAATAAAAATGTAGTTGAAAGTTACTAAACTACTCAGAAAAGTAAACTACAGTAACTTGAGTAGAGTAGTTGAACTACGTACAAGTCTGCTTCAACTACCTTCTAGTCAAAAAACAACTGGTGTAATAAAGAAGGTATAAATCGAAAAGGTGATGGTTTATAGATAATTGGCCATTAAAATAACTATGTACTAGAGGTGTCCTCGAAAAACATATACAGGGTCTTTTAAGCAACAAAAATAAATTACGCATCGCTGAAGGCTCCTTCGCCGCCCAAAGGTAGCGCTAGAGGTTACAACCAGATGCCAAAGCTTCAGTACGAACCTGTATTTAATCAAAAGTTACTAGTGATTCTCTAGATATATAAATGAAAAAATGGTGGCCGACGGAGCTCTCGAATTCATTAAGCTCTTCGGCGCCAGAAACAGAAACAGGCACGTCAAAAAACAATTTTTCCGCCAGAAGAAAAAACTTTACAGCAATATTTATTGCGTGAGACTGATTTTAGTTTGCGGCTATTTCGTCCGTTTTAAATCGCGCGCCACAAAAATGGGATTTCGTGACGTCAATCCCAGACGGCTGGTATACTTCTCATTGGCTAAGAGTTTGATTATATGCCGCTCAAAAGGAAATTGCAACATATAACAAAGGTTTAACAACCAAGATCTAAGCTGTCAATCAAACTCTTAGCCAGTTACCATTTAAAACCTTTTAATAAAATATCGGTTCGTGCTCAAACTATGATATCCGCTTCGAACCCGTAGCGCTACCTTTGGGCGGAGAACGAGAGTACAGCGACGCGTAGTTTAGTTTTGCGGTGAAAAAAAAAGTAGTAAATTTTCGGGGGGACAAGTTGCACAATACGGCGTGCAAGGTGGTTTCCTCCTTGCGCAGCTTGTGCTTTCGTTTAACCCCAAATGCGCCACCGTGCCTTCGCTTCCTTCCAAACTCAATCCATGACGACGCGCGCATGGCTGCCTCGTCATCGTGCGTTACCTGAGCTTTCTCTTTGTTGCCTGTGATTGGCGTGCTCCTCCTTGCGTTCCGATGCGCCAAAAATGCATTCTGGAACACTTACTCGCCGTATAGCTAAGTATAAAAACTATCAATCAAACAACGTCATATACATTTTTTACACCTTGATTCCACCGCGACCGAAGTCAAAATACGTATCTTTCTTGTCATCGGCGTATTCTCGTGTAACGAATCACGGTACACATCTTTTTACAGCGAAGCTCTATATGACTCGTTGGTCGCCTTTTTTGTGTCCGTGGACAGAACAGTAATCGTCAGAATAGTGGACAGAAAACCATCGTGCTCGCCTTATCAGCTTTCGCGCGCGCCTTATCTCTTATCACGTGGTTTTAACGCTTGTTTCAATCAGGAAATCATAAAACAAGTTTCAAAACCACGTGATAGATGATACGCACGTAGCGCTCCCCGCATGCGTTTCTTGGTAAAGATTGCGGTTGCATAAGCTGCCGCGGCAACAGCAGAGTACGAAATCTAGAGTGACGTCACTAGCCCCGCTAACAATGTAAAGCACGTAGCGCTCCCCGCGCATGCGTTTCGCGGTAGAGATTGCGGTTGCATAAGTTGCCGCTGTAACGGCAGCGCACAAAGTCTTTCATATATAAAAAAGTCTTGGTACAGTGCATTTACTTTTTTTCGTCAATTATTTAATATAGACACTTTTGCTGTTCATAAACATGAACTGCCGTTTGCGTCCCAAGCGACTTCCGGTCGCACCGTGTTTGCAAGCCTGTTGAGCTTGCTTATTTCACCAGCACTTAAAAGCATAAATGCTGCATGGACAACAAAATTGGAGCTTTAACGAGGGCCTTCGGCTGTGCAATATTAAATCTTGAAGGAGGCAAGTTGGTTTACAGTAATACTCGAAACATTTTAACAGATCTCGCATTCCTTCGTCCGTTTGGCGTTCACTTGGGGAATTGGTGGTTAAACGTTTCACCTATATTACATCCAGTGGTGTTAAGGTGGTCTTTGTTTCATTCTTTTTATAAACCGGAAGTTCTCTGGGACGTCAAAGACTGGAGCACCACTTGGCGGCGTTTGCCATAAAAGGGTTCTATAGTGCAGTGGGCAATCGTTGCAGGTGATACCACAGCTCCGCTGTCCAGCCACCTTCCCAGCGTGGATTGAAGTCTTGATTTTGTTTTAAGCCTAGTGATATCTGCATTGTTAAAAAAGGCTAACGCAGTTGCTTTTTTTACTTTGTAGCTCTTCTAATGTGTTTTTTTAAATGACGCCGCACAAACGTTTTTATAATTATTTTTGACAAAAGATTATGCCACGAGCAGCATGGTTTCTTGACGGGAAAGTCCGTTGAGACAAATGTAGTGTATATTTCTGGATTATACTCCTCCATTTATCCTTGGCCGACAACAAGTTAACGTAATTCGTTTCGACATGTCAAAATAATTTGACAAGGTGAATCAGATTATGCTTCTCTGTAAACTAGATAATTACAGGTTGTGTCCCACGTATTGCCGGTGGTTCACAAGCTATCTTACAGCAACAAGACATGAAGCTGGGCTAGTTGGTGCGTTATGAACAGTTAAAAAACAGCGCAAAATACATGAAGGACAAGAACGACAAGTGAGCGACCACAACGCTGACTGGCAACTGAAGTTTATGCCTACAAGGAAAAGGAAGTAAGACATAAAAGAAGCAAACTCTCGCAGGTCGTACCAATTCTGTTCATATTTCGGTATTTATGTCCGATGATCACATTTCATCTTCAGGTGTGCATCAGAGGAGCAATTTGGGCTCTTTTTGTTTCTTCTTTTTGGGAATGACGTTGTATTATCAGTTAGAGCTTCTAAAGTGTTTTTATTTGCTGCTGACCTAAAGATGTTTCGTCAGGTTCGTAACCATTCTGAATGCGCACTTCACCAGAAAGATGTGCTTAAAGTGACTAAAGGGTGTTTTGATGTTGATCTTATGCTTAATGAACTCGAAATAAAAGTAATAAGTCAGCAAAGAAACAGAGAGTCACTTGCGTTTGGTTACGTTTTAGATAGCATCGTCATGAAATGCGTTACTGGCATACGTGATTTCGGAGTTTACGATGATACGACGTTAAACTTTAATCATCATGCATCGGGTATTTGTAACGCCCGCCTCAGAACGTTAGGGTCGATTTCCTGGTTTGCCAAACAAGTTTCTTCATACTCATGCTACGTTCGATTATTTTGTTGCCTTGTCCGCGCGAAACGTGAGTTCGCATCGGTTGCGCGGAATTTTGTAAGATTTACGGCATCAGGTTCTATTGAGCCTGTTCACGGGCGTTTCATTGACATTAGAACCAAGATTTTGTCAGCAATGCGTAGTATAATTACGATGCGTTACATAAGAAACTTGGTTTATGTTCTTTGTTTGACAGTCGGTGTTATCGGGATATTTTGTTGTTGTATAAGGTTGTCAATGGTATTCTAGACCCGCCTGTCTTGTTGAGCTCCGTTTGTTTTCACGTCCAACCGCGTACCAGGGTTGGCCAGAAATACTCAAAAATGTATTTGGAAATACAAATACTGGGATACATGAAAATAGTAGACAGGATGTCAGGGAAGGGACCGCGGTCGCTTGCCTGTCATCGTCTGTCTGTCTGACGAGTGGTACGAAAAGACTTAGATCTCTAAATGAATTCCATGTCACACTATATCCCATCAAAACGTCACCACGCTCCTCTCCATAAGGGCGTCACTGTCAACAGTGATCACATGACGTCACGGTGGAATGAACTGGTATTCTTGAAAGGTTAAAACAGCGCAAACGACCAGGGACAAGAGGCAGAAGGACCCATACACAGTGGTGTGTGTGTGCCTTCTGCTTCTCGTCACTCATCCTTTGCGCTGTTTTAATCTTTTAAAAATGTCACACCAACTTGCCCAAACTTCAACCTTAGCTATGGTATTCTTGTATCTGTAGGTGTGGCCTTACACATAAAACTTTACCCAAGCTGCTGTATGAAAGGACAATACGTAATTTCGTTGTAGGTGACCTTGATGAAAATCGTGCAGGCAGTTGCATTTGGAATTTTCGAAAATAGTGGACCACCTGAAGCATCCTGGAACCTATGTCTCCTGTTACGGTTGAAAACAAAAACGATACGGTGGCATCGCTGTTGTGACGGTCCTTTCTGCCAACCCACCGGCGCTGTGACGCATGGATAGCAGTCCTCAAGTTTCGCCTAGCGTCATCCGAACAGAGACCGTCGTGGATTGCGACTTGAGATTGTTGGCACAGGTATGAGCTCTCCGAGAAACAGAACGCCCGAGACGAGTCGCAGGTGTACGAAGTCTGGGTCGGCAAAACGAGGCCATGTCTGGCCTCCTTCCTGGGTATCGGATCAGCAGAGCAGCGGGTCACGTTCACGTCGACTGATGACGTACCCTTGAGTCGTGCAATATTACGGGCGCAGACGCATTTGGATATGTGCTGAACCTCACTGCGTGAGTCATTCTACTATTTCAAGTCAACTATCGCCAGGCTCGTGCTGCAACGGACTGTGAGTCAGCTTTGCCGGCTGGATGTACTGTGTACGCTAAGGCAAGAGAGACGGTGAGCAGAGGGCATTGGATGCCAGGAAACAATGACTCATGAAATTCCTACTAGGGACCTGCGACAGAAGATGCTCCGAATCACTCTCTTGGAACTCTGCCTGGTTCGAGTCCCCGACAAGGCAACACTTCTCAGAAGAGAAAAATAGTTGGGAGAATCGGAAGGAACCTTGGTCAGCATAGTAACAATGCCCCAGCATTTCCTTGACCCTGGTGCCCTCAGAAGTAAAAACAAAAGCGTTCGGAGTTATATTTTGTTTTTCAGGGAGGTTGGGGAGGGGCGAGGTATTTCTCCGGAAATGTAACGAAATACATTTCATCCTGATTGTATCGCGATACAAAGAAACATTCCTAATGTATTTCGAAACAGGAATACAGATACTGGTGAAAAAAATGTATTGCGATACAGAAATACAGATACGAAATGTATTTTTAAATACTATCGCGATACATTTGTATTGCGATACTGCTCAACCCTGCCGCGTACTCATCGTAATCACAACTTTTTCTATGCACATGAGTTTTTTTAACAGATCTCTTACTGTATACGACCACGAGTTAAATTTAAGAAGTGTGATTATTGACACCTTGAAATATTTTGTGATGCAAAAACCTTTTGCCGTAATCTTGATGCCATATCATTTGCGCAGTCATTATTTTCGTTTTTTTTCTAGTTTTGTCATATTTGTGGTGTACCACACAGAAGGACTCGAGTTGTTTGACCACACGTCAAAATAAATATATATTATTTTGAATCACGCATAAAGAGATGCTGTCAGGAAGAACTTAAAGGGAACCTTCTCGACGCCACAGAGCGCACGGCGCCCCATTTTTCACAAATGAAATTTCAATAGGCCTTCACGTAGCGGCCAATTTGCTTCGCCATAAAGAAATCCAAGTTTTAGCGATTCGTCCGCCTCAAGTACGAAGCTTGTCAAGCCACTGACAGTATGAGAACGGGAGGGAGGAGTTTCTGTCGTCTGGCCTTCAGCGCGCGCTCCCTACTTTGGACAGCGCTTGAGCGTCTCGTGAGCCTCGAGCGCGCATGCGTAGTCAAAGCACTGCTGGTTGCATCTAGCATGTGCTGGGGGCTGAGCATTCGAGCGAAACGCCCTGCCACTCTCATTCTCTCAACGAATATATGAGGTTAGTTTTAGGAAATATCTACAGGGTCTTTAGCAGAAAACGAAGAATATAGTTTTAATAAAGCTGTATCTAGCTAATCCAGCGCAACGCAAGACAAAACTTTGACAAAAGTTCGGTTTATTTTCTGCTAATAACTAGTTTGTCGACTAGACTTAGCAAATACAAAGACAGTTTTTTTTATGTTGTTGGACAATGTGACCTGGTTAGGCCCCAAAAAGGGCACATGTTTGGTTTACCCTCTGAATAACTCCATATGCACTGGATTAGTTTGTAGGCCCCGTTTAATCTTTTTGTTTGCTTTTTACACAAATGGGCGGTAGAGTTATTGCACACTGTTGTATCTGATAGACTGCCATTTCATCGTTGTGAGCTTCGTTGTGGGCAACTAAGGTGCACGAAATTCTGACATAAGTACCCGCCTGAGCGTCCTCCCGCTTGTGATGAAGCAGCTAAATAACCCTTAACAAGGTAAATAGTGCTCGCCGAGACCTTTTCTTTAATCGAATCAAGATTGCTTAAACTAAAACAAGCATTTCCTTCTTGTGAACATTGAGTGACATACCTGGGACCCACATGCACGGAGCACAAAACCTGCCGAGGTGTTCATCTTGGAAGTCACGTCAAGTCTGTACGCGAAAGACCAAGCAGCAGTGAGTCATTCTTATTAGCATTTGTTTAAGTACAACCAGGATAAATGATGGTGCATTTTTAATAATACATTCGATTTGATCTCGACACACGCTGTAAACTAGCAAGAACTTCGCTGCCGCCAGAGCCGATTGTCCATAAACCGTCTATTCCCAATCGCAGACATATAGATGGTGAAATAGTAGATTCATTTTGGAGAAAACAAAATAATATTCCTTTGCTACCAGGAATATATCGCCGCTCCTGATCCTTAATTTGGACAGCCTAACGGTCAATAGCCCGGAATCGGTTAAGTAAAGAAATATATGATAAAACTAACCCCCATTCCTTAATTAAAAACGGGTTAAGAATATTGACATGTATTGAACCTTGTCTAGATTAGTTTGCCGTTGTAATAAGGACCGCAATAAGTAGTATTAGGGCCGCAAAAGAAAAGTTATCTGAATTTAGATCAAGTCTTATACCACTAGTCTCTGTCGGCGCATAGGAAAATTTTAATATCCCGTACGAAAATGTCAAGTTAGATTCTGTCTTGTCCAGTGTCAATCACGCAGCTCCGACCTCGGTCTGCGCTCGTTACGAGGCACCCGACTTCAAATCTCGCCAGATCCAGACGACTTTGATGGTTACGTTCGATCCAAAGCGAGCCCGGAGATTCCAGTGTGGCCTGATCCACCAAGCGTGATTTTTCCTTCTTCAGTTTTTGACATAAACTGTCACAGGAAGAAAAATAAACTAAAAGGAGACTATTTAAGATTACAGCAGGTTCGATGTCTACTGTACTTTATCGCCTAATAAGGGCGAATTTCGTATTTATAGACAATGCATTTGCGCTGCTCTGCCCGTGCGATGGCCCGGTCGGCTCCGAGTGGCTTCCGTGCGCGTTTCAATGCTCTGGCGGCCGATTCTGTCGTATTTTTGGCGTTAGAAGTTGCCTATGATGAATCTACTATGACATTTATAATGCGAGACACTTTGATATCTACAAGGCGGACACAGGTGTATGGCCGGCTGCCCAAGCACGATCACGAGCGATAGCGATCATCTCTGCCGCGGCTCACCGGCTGGGCCAGCCGTCGCGCGTTGTCGGCACGGTTGCGCTAACTCCGTGCTTGTACGCGCAGAAGGAACGAGAAAAACAAACAAACGCACGAAAAACACGCTGCCAGCGACAGATCCGCTCAAAGGGGAAAAAACGAGCAAACCACGAATAAGAAAATGCCCACTGACAACGCCCTTCCAACGACTGAGAAAAGAGTTCCAACAGAATCCCTTCGTATTGTTAATTGCAGGAACAGAAAAGCGATAGGACACAAGTTAATGCCCTGAAAACATATTATAACCTTTCTTTTGCGGCACCCTTGATTAGCAGTTCTCGAGTTAGTTTGAACGTCGTGAACGAGGGAATCGCGCGTTGTTACAAGCTGAGAGCGCGGCGCTGCAAAACTTGTCTGTTCGTTCTTGGACGTCGGTGTCCTCGCAATGTGTTCTGTTCCAGTTGCGTAGCCATGGATGGGGAGAGCTTATAGTAGTGCACAACCCCCCCCCCCCCCACGAAAAAAAAACAACCTTTTTTGAGATTTAGTCGACCCAACATTATTCACATGCATTTTGATCCCCCTCCCCTCCCCCTCCCCCCGAAAAAAATTCCTAGCCACGCCACTGTGTCGTTTACTGTGAAGTGTGGCGTCTTTCTATACCCGAGTTGTTGAGTGTTTGCGACAGCTTCATTTGTGATCGTATTTTATACAAGCGATCTCTGATTACACGTTTGGGGTCTGCTGCTCTCACCGTGAGCACACCGCACCCACCCGAATCTTGTGTCAACTGACGTTTGCCTTGTTCTTGCCGGTTTCTAGTCTGCAATCACCGTGACGCTTAAACAGCTAAAAAAGCTAAAGTTGTATCCCTTGCGATTTGCATTCTACAGAGCGGTTTCACGTTCGAAGTGGTTCGAATCATCGAACATTTGTGATTCAAATATAAACATGAATAATTTAAAATAAACAGTTGCGTCCTGCCCCCCCCCCTTCCCCTCCCCCGTATTACGTTATAGAAAGTAAACTTAGCGCATTTTCAGTCTACCCAGTGCGGACTAAACTTATTCTTTCCGTTTTCAGAGGTAGTTTGACCTATCCCGAGAAATGTGACGCGCTTCTGTTGACCCTAAAAAACGTCGACTTGTCGTTTGATCGTCGCTGCTGTGTGGAAGCGCCAGATATATATTGGCATAGCGTATCTGGGTGTTGCCAATCGAATTATGTCTCAATCGTAGTAAGTAGTGTGATTTGCGTTCTATTGGAGTTTAAAGCTCGCACTTGTTTGCGATATAGGCTTTGTGTGATGTAATAATAAACGTATTAATAATTTAGAGCAGAACACTTGTGTTCGTTTTTTCTGCTTATTTTCGAGCGGCTTTTCAACCTATTACGTACAAACCATAATCGTGCTTGGTGTTGTTGGTGGGATTCAAAGACTGGTCGCGATTTGGCATTCAAAGTCTTGTCTTGGTCCTAAATGCAGTGTCGACTTGTCATTTGATCGCATTTGGGGTGTCGAAGTGCCCAATACAATGGCATTAAATACTGAGTTTTTTTTTTTATTGAATTGTGTCTTTTTACAGCGACGATGTATCAACCTATTCCATCCCCGGAGCCGAAGGGCCGGATTCTATCGGGAGCCATGGAAGCAAGTTGGACCGGAATAAAAATTGATCCAAAATGCGGCATAAAAAAACTTCCGGTCTGCGAAAAAAAAATACTAACAAATAGTTTTACCCAGATTAAACCTGACATCTGTTCACTCCCAATTTCAGATCCGGACTGGATCTAAATTTTTTTATTCTGCTTTGGATCTGACTTTTTTTTTACTAGATGTTTTATGATTCAGATAACAATGCATGACAAAATTGCAGATAAGCTTATAAAACACGTAAAAATGACCTTTCTAAGACCTTCGGATATCTACTGGTCTACCTACATGTATAGCAGCTGATTATATTAATATGCACAAAAAACGGAAGCTACTATTTTCACCATATACTCAGAAGCCACAAAGATATGAGTTACCATTCGGTCATTGTGCGCCAAACAATCCAGTCTTAAATTCGACTCGCACGGATTCTACGTAAAACGTTTAGGTGTTCTCGTGAAATAAAAGTTCCACTTCCAAGATATTTTGCTATAACTTGTTTTTACGACACCTTGAATTTTGTGGAAAACAAACCCCAATAAGTAAAATGCTGATTTTTTTTCAAGAAAGGTTTAAAGCGAGATTGTAAAATAAACACCCTATTTAGTAGCTCAATGTATTTTTCTAAATTATTCAATAAGTTCTGCCACGGATTTCTTTGTTTTAAGCGTGGAGAGGCGTTACAAATGTCATAAAATGCTGAGAGGCACATTTTATATTTAAAAACAGGTTACCATATTAGGACGAAAACCATGTGTGTTATTACTAAAGGAAAAAAGTTGACTTAATTAATATATTGAACACATTGATCATATCGCAAAATAATCCGTTTTCATCAAAATATAAAACGCATAAATGTGGTCGATTTTAAAAAATATGTTTAATCTCTTATAGATAGTCTCTAATCTTAAAACGAGCACCCAAGCCAAGGTAAAAAAGGTATTATCCTTTTAAAGTGAAAATTTAATTTTTGACATTGGTCTGTGGGTCTGAGTATTAGGTAAATGTCCAATATTGTTAATTTATTTGAGAAAACACACTAACAAAATTGTATTCATCTTTTTAAGCATAATTTGCTTCCTTTATACTAACACATACGTTTTAAGTCTTATCCAAGGGCTGTTTTCAAAAACAAGAAGTCACTGTGATTTGTCAGGACACTCTTAATGCACCTGCACCCTTAAAAACACACGGGAATAAGTGACAAAACATGTGGGATGATTTAAAAGAAATATTGGCCTACTAAGAATGGGGTTTATTTGGCTGTCTCATTTAAATCTCATCCTAAAAAAATATGTTTTTTACTTCGTTGGTAATGACGTCACGCTCCCCCACTGCGCACGCGCGGTGAACCGCGCCGGCTTCATGACGGCTTCCGTGACGATGCATCTGCGTTGCTGTGCTTTTCTTTGTGTTTTAATTTTGAGGCGCGTCCACTTTCACCTTGAGCGCCCCCGCAAGCTTCCGTGACGAAGCATCTGCGTTGCTGTGCTTTTCTTTGTGTTTTATTTTTGAGGCGCGTCCATTTTCACATTGAGCGCCCCCGCAAGCTTCCGTGACGAAGCATCTGTGTTGCTGTGATTTTCTTTGTGTTTTATTTCTGAGGCGCGTCCACTTTCGCTTTGAGCGCCCCGCAGGCTTTCGTGACGAAGCATCTGTGTTGCTGTGATTTTCTTTTTTCTGAGGTGCGTGCTTGATGAGGTCTTGGTGTGGCCGTATTTCGTGCACGACGCCGCCGATTTTTCGCGTAACGGGACAAGTAAAGAATTCGACTTCATAAATAAAAACGTATCGCGAAATTAATTTGGAAAATCTATTTTTACACATCACCAGTAACACACGGAATTATGTTAGACCGATTCCGTAAGGGTTGAATTTGGGACTGGATCGTTTCCAAGCCTTTTAATCTTGAATAAAACCAGCGAGTACCTTGACCATATTCACTGACAGAATAAGACATCCAGGGCACGGGGCTAATCAGCCCTATTTCCTGCTTCGTACTTCCCGCTTCGCTATTTTAGTGGCTAAGGCCGCAGTAACACTCAGTGCGGAGTGATACTAGAATGCTTGGGATACTGGCCACATGCCCTGTGCTTATATAGCTTTCAGCGACTACGTTTACCTTTCTAGAACCACATCGTAAGTTCGCTAAATGACTAATATAGCACACGACCGCGCTGTAGAAATATTTGGTACAGGGCCCAAAAATAATACCTCAAATATTTCCATCCACTCTCGCAAGCGAAAACATAGAGCCACTGAGATCTTATACTTTGTTTCAGCTTAAAACCCAGAAGCAGACGCCACTATACGTGCTAATGGGACCAATCAAGCAGCTTCAAAAGCCCAGGTCACTAGGCCTTCCCTGCTTAAGATTGTTACGTACAACCCCAATGGAACATACATTCAGAATAATGACGAACACCATGATGGTGCGCTTTTGTCTCTGTCTGATTATTCCATCAGCTCGTAGCGTCGGCCTCGTCTAGACTTGAGGGAAAACGAACTATGGCAAAGGCAGGGCGCCGCTTATCATCTTAATGCTTCTCAATTGGTTATTCCCTATTCGGCGCGCTTTTATTGGTTAATGTCGCTATTTCACTGACTGCGGAGTGATGATAAATGTTTTGCAGACTTGCCACTCCCTGCGTTTCCTAAGCTCTTCTCTGTGCATGCGCAGTACCAACAGCTGTGCCACCGCGGTGGAGTTACGTCGGAGAGTTAATTTTGGTGTCTACTTAATATTTTCTGTCAAGATCGCGGAAGACACTTGGTGATGGGGCTGTTTTAACCCGTTGAGTCTGAATCATTACGTGGTTGTAGTGTAAAAAAAGAAGAAGAATAAAGTGTTGAATGTAGAAGTCCTGCATGTGTCATGGCCGACGACATAGGCTAAGAATTCCAACCTCGTGCGGGAATAACAATTGCTTTTCGCGTCGCGCACACATGACCGCATTTATTACGAATGCGTTCTGCGTACGGAATGTTTGAGCGGTGCGTCGAACGAGCACCTTCAAATAAGACAAGGCTGTAACAACGATAGCCCCTCAAAGGGTCTTAGTCTTGAGAGCATTTCTTATTGAGTCGTCGCGTGACGACGTACGCAGTTCCGACCAAGAAAACCACGGGGTGTTTCGTCTCAAACTTCACGCCGGAAAACATGCCTCCACCAGTGGCATCGACTGTATTCCTTTTCGTTTACCTTGAAGTGGACAGCAAAAAACTTCACGAACCATATATGGCAATCAGGGGCCGAGGGCGAGTCCAGTGGCCTTCCCGTTGGCCGCAGCAACGTGATGCAAGTGATGTCAAGCGACACTCTTAAGCTCGGATTGTCTCTAATAAATCGTTACATCCGCAGCTGTTCTGTTACAAAAAAATTATCCATAAAGGTTTCATTGAAGATAAACGGAAATTGTTGAGGGGAATAAGATTCCCTGAACTGTCAGCGAGTGCGATATTATTATCATCAGTAAGGTTTATAAAGCACCAAAACTGTTTAATGTCGGTTGCAAGGATGGATAGCAAGGTACTTTTATGGTATTTTTCCATGGCTGTTTTAGTTGCCGCCACGTTTTTATCGGAAGCAAGTTTGTAAGCCGCCCAACGAGCATCGTCTGAGGACGACTGTGGCCGATCTGTACAGTCGCTTTTTTTGTTTGATAGACGTCTGATGTGGGGGTTATACCATATCAGACGTCTATAAATAAATATGACGCTTAGCACAAGCAAATAGAAGTGCTCTTCCGAGTAAATCGGAGCATTGGACTTGATTTTTACCTCCGTTCGTCAGCTACCTAAAGTTTCATTTCAGCAAAATCAGAAATGAAGAGAAAGAAACTAAAACGAAAAATGCATTGTCTCTAATTAAGTAAAAAAAAATCAGATAAAGCTTTCTAACCAATTAAAAGTGCAAGGCTGTAATTGTTCTAGTATAGCGGAGATTACAGCAACAAAAAGTTGTTAGTTAATTTCTACTTTAAATTTACAGTAATCCCTCATTTAACTGTGTTATTTTGTGGTAAAAAGAATCATTATGTTCTAGCTACAATGATTTAAATCAAATTAATGTAATTTACATAAAATAAATACTATTTTCTTTGAAACAAATAATATTTTGTTGCACTCCGGTCACGTGACGTTGGTGCCTGTCGTCATCGTGGATGAAGCTCAACTGAAAAAGCTCAAGTTAAAGTAGTAATTACTTTACCTGGACGCTTTTTTCAAATTGTTCAGTTTCACTTTTTTTTGACACGGCTAGTTAAGAGGCTGGCAGGAATGACCTCTGTAGGGTCATTAACTCTACTATACTTTCTAGTGGCTTCGAAGGAGTGCAGCCTCATGTATTGATTTCTTCGGCTTCGATTCCTCGGTTGATGAGTAAAATTACGGGTGTGTTACCACACAGGATACTCAGAGGACTCCGCTTGTTTTAGGACAAAATGACAAACAATCTAAATAAAAAAGAAACAAAAATTTATTATTTTTATGACTATATCTTTTTTATATCTAGTTTTTTTATCTTGGCATTTAAAATGAACGGCCAAACTACCTGCGTCCAGGATTTTTATCGCAACTGCGCATAGCGCTTTCAGTAACACAGATAGCTGTCGTACTTCTCTGGCTAGCATGCCTCTGTGCAGCGCTAACTAAACCAGCACAGCAAGAATTTTTATTATGAGTCGACATCTTGATTAATAACCATTCTTGTCGTCCGTCTTGTGCATAGGACGACGGCATGCTATTTGTTTTCTGCATGAGTTGCTTCACTTTTGCATCCGCTGAATTATCTGCAATTGTGGGCAACAGGCGTAGAGTGGCACTTTGTCTGCCACAGTCAGGTAGCCAAAGTAAATTACGTAGACGAGATCGGTGTACCCGGACCACGATGCCTACCAGCGAGTCTTCAAGAGTGAATGCTTGCTGCCATGTACTCTACAAGTAACTCCAGAGAAGAACAATCGTGGTATTCTTCAACTCGTCCTTCAAGTAGCTGAAATATTCTAGTTGAGGGGAGAGACCATTAAACCGGCTCAGCTCCTTTACAAAGCTCCGCCCCTTCAGCAGCCATTCCCAGCTCCAGCTTCCGACACTATGTTCGACGGCGAGGCAGAGCATTATAGTACATAGTGTTACGGCCAATGACACAATGCATTCGCATTTTTAGGAGTATGCATGCATTTCTTAAGTTGTTGTTCTCACCCAAAATAGCTGTTTCTTAACGCAGAAGACAGTATAAGAACTGAACGTAGAAAACACACCTCACTGGCCTTTTATATAGCACTTATTCGATTTGTATTCTAGTCTAAATTTATTATATTCTAACTTCTTTTTACATAAATATCGAATCCTGCATTTTCGTATAAGGACCTTGAATTTGTTTTTGCAGAATCTTATTTCAACGTGGTGATTATATTTTGAATGCAATATGTGTACGTGTGTGTTTTTGCAGTGTTGTATATATTGAGAGGTCTAAACGCTTTGTGCAAGTTATATCGCATCTCAATGATGATTGCACACTTTATATGCTTTGCCTTCTGAACTACTATTTTAAAATCCCGATCATTACCCTGCAGCTTTCATCCTATATTCCTTAGTATTATTTTAGACCTTTAAAAGGAACAAACACAACAAAGGATATACTTTAAGCCATATCGCTCATATAGGTTCATCAGTGAACAATGATAACATTTACTTGAGTGATAACCGAATCCGACCATGATGATTCTGCAAAGACAAAGATTGAAATGAGTACAGAGCTTGGCAAATGAGTATGGAGCGCAATTAACAGTGTGTACTCATTATGCGATCCCTATTCTGGCGGAAGCCGAAAAAAGGCTCCGTAGTTTAGATCTTAATATGATGTACTGCACAGAAGGACACCTCATGGAGCCGTCGGTCACTTGTCACAGGATGTCGCTCCTACGAGATAAGAAACAGTCCGTGCGTTAAGTATTTGTTTGGTGAGCGCTGTGCATTAATTAAACCGTGCTTTTTCACACCCCAGAGCTTGAAATAAATTTAATCTCTCGACTCCAGCATAAGCTTATCAGCCTCACCTTGGCGAGCATCCTGACGTAGAGGCTCCTGTCTCTAGAAAGCTGACTGTGAGATGTCCCAAGCTGCTGTGTGTACGAGGATCTTGAAGTGTTCTAACTTCCGTTTGGGAAACAGTCACCGTTTTACACGCAGGACTCGCACCTGAGGACCGTTATCCCTCGAGAAGAGAGAATATTTTTCCTTCTGAATCTTTTCCTACATAGACACTTCAGTCACTCGTTTACGGTGTCTTGCGTTAGCTGTTTGATCGCACGACTACCTGACGTTAGTCTTTATTTCCGGTGTCGTCGTTTGGCCTTTTGTCTCCTCTTCCACTCATTTTATAACTCGGCGCGTATCCCACATGCACCCGGTTACGGTGTTGAAAACCTGCAGTAGAAAATTACGACTTTTGTGTGGCACTCGACCCGTAGGCAAAACAAAACGCCGGCATTTATGGCAAACAAAAATAAATTGTTTTTGTTTTGTAATTTTTTAAATTATTGTTTATGGGCACACACCCTCGAGATATCGTTGCGTGTAAAAATTCTAAACCCTTCCACATAGTCTTCGTTCTATTATGTGAGGGCATTGAGTGTCTAATATATCCTTGCCAGGATACTTGTAGACAGTGACAACAGTAGCGCTTAGATTGGCTTGTTTTTTATATATTGTAATATTATCTAGGGGTGTGCTACTAGTGGCTCGAGTCAAATGGCGCTGCGTGATTCGTAGCATCCCCAGCGCAAGATAAAGCTACGACAACTGATTCACCTAACACTGTTGAAGCTAAGAATGAAACTGCGCTATTTCATCCGATGCGATATTGGCGCACGCATCTATATTATTATTATTCTCATATCTGCCTCAACGCAAAATTAAAGCGCCAAACATTGTCTTTCTAAATAAACTAATGCAGTTGAACCTGCGTCGGAGAAGGGCCATGACATGTGTGCATAGTCTCAGTTACCCGACAAAACTTGACTTCCGGTTTTCAATAAAAAGAAGTATGCGTTTTGGTGAAGCTAACAATTTTCCGCGGTATCGTAAAATGGTTTTGGTCTAGTCGCGAAAAAAGATCATTCTAGAATAATGACCAACAACTGTCAGTAGAAAAATTGAATTCAGTACACTCCAAGTTACAAATAAATACTGAAGCTGACAAAACACGTTGTGGTTTTCTAACATTTTTTTCAAGCACCAGTGGCGTTTCACCGCGCTTTTGTATGAAATAAAAACATACCTCAAATGAAAAAGACGGTAATATTTTTTTAAATGCGAATAATACTCATGCAAGATAAGCAAAGCGCGATCTTGATACTAACATTTATATTATGATTGTTTGTGCTATATTTTTTGTGAACTAAATAAAAAAACTACCGAATTAAATTGACGAGGGCCTGAAGGTACATGTCACTAATTGGGGGTAAAAGTTCATAAAATGCTTTGTCAAATATGTTCTTTAACTCGGTCATTGATCTTGACAGACATAGAGTTTGTTGCTTATATTGTAATCCGTAAATATAACCTCCTTTATTATATAAACACACTTTAGCTTAATTTTTTTTTCTGATGCTTGTTCCTGACAGAGTTTATCATGAAATATTTCCCTGGGCCGAGTCTATACTTCATTTCAAAATGTGAACACGTGGCAAAAACCCCGAGGAAACTATAAATGTGTTATATTACTCCACATTTATAGTTTTCCCGGGGTTGGAATCCGATTTTAGATTATATCCTCATATTATATTTGTATTTGTGGAAAACATATATTGTGGAGTCGTTCTGTACGGGCGGCGGAGAAAAGCTCACCGGAGAAAAGCTCTTCGCAAAACCCGCAGCTACGGAGAAAAGCTCACCGGCCCTATGATCGGATGCAGAAAGAAGCTCACCAAATATTTTATTTTTAATTTTTTAGCTTAGTGGATTGTGTGTCACACGTGGCAATTTAACACAATTACAATTTGTCACTTCATTAAAAATAATTGTCCTATTTTTTGTAATATCCTTGAAGTTTATTGGGCATGTTTACTAGTTCGTCAGAAATTAGTAATCACCCATTCTGTGTATTAATGACGCCGCAAATATAAAATCAGAACATGGGACATCCAAAGAAGACAACAATTTATTGACAACTTGACAGTGCACCGTCGGTAGCTCTGTCAGATAAAGAGGTTTGTTCTTTGCGAGCTAATATGAATAACGGTGTGTGAACCGTTTAAGCTTCGAAGATTGTCTGGCGCCTCATAGATAAGTAGGTGTTTCTTGATGTAATCAGCGTCGGCTACGCAGTTTTTTCTCTAATAAAACTTTAGTTGCGAGAACAGCTTCGTCCTGTCGTGTTTGTTGTCTTCATTCCTTCTCCGTCGTTTGAGCGGTTTTCAACATGTATAACGTTTACCAACTCGCCGAATTCGCTACCTTACAGAAGACTATAGTTCTTATATAGGTCACGAGAAACGACGGTGACAATGTGCAGCTTTGAAGGTCATGGGTGGCTTGCCGTAGAAGAACACAATCACACAGAAGCAACGTGTGGAAAATCGGCGTGAACGTCTAGAAAACGTGCATGTCCGTGGAAGTAAGAAACCTCGATATCGTACTGACCGGTCTATCCTGATTTTGAAAGGTTAACAAAAACTTCAAAAATAATTTCAGGCACTGCGTTGTTACGCATGCACTTTCGGATTTTCGACATATACAGACTTCGTTTTTCAGGGTTTAGGCAGACATTATTAAGTTTTCCAACTTTTTTCTGTTTTTCGAGTTCATAAAGGTTTGCAGTTAGGCTTTCGTTCCCTAAGGAGTAAACCACAAAAAAAACAGTCGACGCAATTATTAATTTGGAAGTAATATACCAAATAAGCTTAACAAGTATTACAAAAAAGGACATCTTTTTTTTTCAAAACTGACGAATTTTGATGATAATAAATTTATGTATATTAGGCAGTATCCGGCAGCCCCTATATAAAAAGAAGAAAAAAATCGGCGAGCTTTTCTCCGCATACGCTCAATGGAAGAGTGAATTTTTCTCCGCAACCGCCGGTTTTGCGGTGAGCTTTTCTCCGCTGAGCTTTTCGCCGGGGAGCTTTTTCTCCGGTGAGCTTTCCTCTGGTTAGCTTTTCATCTGGGATTCGTTCCGTACACATAAATTTTCGCGCAACAAAATTAGTTTCTTTCCGACGGTGCCTCAGCAGACCGCTGCTTAGCTCGGAAATCTTCTTTAAAGTCATGACACATGTAAAATCCCTTGCCACCTGGTGAAAATATTGAAACTTTGTCACGAAAGAAGACTGGAAAGAAATGGGACAACTTCAAAACTGTCCACGTTTTGCTTTCTTCCCTCCTTCTTTCTCGATCAGTACACGCATTCAAATCATTGAAAAAACGTTTTGTTTGAACACGATATAATACAAATTTAGGGCAATTGAGCTTATTCTTTAAAAATAAAGAAGAGATCAAACAAAACACAAAAGGACGCATAGTGAAACAAAGCTAAAGGTTTATTTATTACACGACAGACTAACTAGAGTCGTTTCCTGTATTCCTCAAACATTTTCCAGGAGTTAGATCTGCCACCGTCTATCCTGTCCAACTTCTTGAACCTGTTTCTTCAAACAAATGTTTAACAAACTCACATATAAAAACCAAAAATCAATAAAAAATTTACCAAACACAAAAAACCCGCCATATTGGAAATAAAGAAACTTATTCAAACATTCTTGAAAAGACTAACTGCGCAGGCGAACTGGTGGTAGCTAATCATGTCGTTTAAAACCTGAGAATGTGGTGCAGAAAAGTAAAATACTTTTAGTCGAAGGAACAAACACAGAAGGGAACGTCTCGAACTCACCTAATTGGTATATATCTCAAGCATCCTATATATACCACACAGCCACTCTGAACCACATTTTACCCAGAGGTCTCTTCTGTTAAAAGCACTTTCAAATACGAATCACAAGAAACATACACATTACAAACACAGAGCAAACCAGGGGGGGTGTCAATTATCACTACATATGTGCCATCCACGCTCCTATACGCACCTCACTTTACACATGAAAAATCGGTCACTTTATCGCTCTGAATGCCATTTTCAGAAAATCAGATCAACATAGTAACACGTATACAAGAGACCACGCGGTCGAACCCACAATACGATGTGCTTATCTTCAAGGATGGAGGGAGAGGGTTCTGGGACCTACATCTGGGTGACTTCAGGAAAACGGCGACTGCTGCGCTTTGTGTGCCAACCCGGGCAAAGCTTCCAAAATATTAACACCACGTTAAACATCTTCCCCTCGCTCTAAAAAAAATAAAACAATTATAATGTATCGTTTACACTTTGAGGAACTTATTGCCGTGGCTTCCGAATTGCACCGAGGCTTAGCTTATGCAATTTTTGATAGACTTTATCCTTACTGTTTCTTTAACGACTCTCTTTATATCATTCCGCTCTTTATGTAGAAAGTTTTCCGTCTCTGACCGGTACACAGTACAGTTGTTGCATTCATGAAGGTGCTTTGCGACTTCTGAGTTCGTCGCATTTGTTCTTACATTTCTCTTGTGTTCTAATAACTTATCGTTAACGCATCTCGAGGTTTGTACCCCGTACTTGAACCCGCATGCTAACGGTCTCTCCTACACCACACTCGTCTACGCATAGAACTGAAGGTTCCCGATGAGCCTTCTGGCAGCCTCTATGGTTTGATTAAAATGAAGTCAAACTGCTCATTTTGAAATCTGAGGAGAATACTACTTCTACTCCGAACATTTTTGCGCAAGCCTTTAGGTTATGGGAAATCCCGTGGAAATACGGTATTACTGCATCTCTTCTTCCTTGTTTGTTTCTTCTGCGGATGGTCATTTTTAAACTTTAATTCCAATTGCTTTTTTATGAATTCCTCTTTATGTCCTGCACCTTCTAGCTTCATCCGTTGTCCCTTCCCGCATTTCTCATAAACGTTTGTGCGGGCGTAAAACCCTCCAGGATGGATGTGTTCTCCGCAATTCAAACTATATCTAAACTGACGAATCGTGAAGGAAGAGCTAAGCTCGAGGATTGTGTTGTTGATGAAACTAATAAACTAATGGATAGCACTTTTCGAGGTGAAAAGAGATTTTCGTGTCATAACCGCTGCCGTAAACGAACTAGAAAAGGGATCGCTTCAGTTGCAAACTGACAAAAGTGGTATGTTTGACATCCTTCCGGTGGCACTGTTCCGGAAAACGTGAAAGAAGGCCCTCAACGCGCTTTTTGTTAAATGAAAAGGAGACATTAGAAAGATTAGAAGGAAAATTGTTAAAATCCTGAAGGACGATGAGATGGAATCTCTAGCAAAACAAGTAATGAACCAAAGAAAATCTTCGTTAAGTCTAAAATCTTCCTGACAGTTCACAAGCCTTATAGCCCCTTCGCATGGTGAAAAGCAGATGGAATCTCTAGCAAAACAAGTAATGAACCAAAGAAAGTCTTCGTTAAGTATAAAATTTTCCTGAAAGTTCACAAGCCTGATATGCCCCTTCGCATGGTGACAAACGAGCTTGGAACATGGCAATGTAGCATCTCAATGTTTTTACAAAGAGGATTGAATGTAGTTCAGTTGGAATAGAGTCTTTTATTCCAACTGAACTACTGCGTCATGCGCTGTCATCGCATGACACAGCAGATGCTGGTTGCACTATTTCTCCATGAAGAGCGGTGCCGCCGAAGCCGAGATGCGCTCCGATAGCAAACCGAAACTTAAAATCCCGTCGAATTTGTGCGGTTTCTTTAAAAGCCGCAAAATGCTTCGCGTGCCTTTTATCGTTCTGCAATTTATTGATTTAGGGTCTTTTGATGATGCTGAGCAAATTTGTAATTGAAACAATGCCCTTAAATCCAATATTAAAAAAGTCGATTGCGGAAAAATAATTAACTATCTAATTATCCCGGACTTTAATAACTTTCCTAAATAGGCCCTTGGCCCAGGACCAAAACGACACATGCCTTTTTTTGTTGCGACGCGTGGTTTTCGCAATATCGAATTTGTCCACCTTTCGTAAAACACCCTGTAAAACATGATTTAAAAAAAAAACGTGCTTGCAGGTAACGCCTTACACACTCAAAAGTTACCTGCAGTCTCGGGGTTTTTTAAATCATGTGTAATATACACCAGCTCGTCTGCGCCGTAACATTTATTTCGCATATATGGATGCTTCTGAAATAAAGCAGTTAGCTGAATTTGAGACGTTCCCTTCTGTGTCTGTTCCTTCGACTAAACGTTTTTTCCTAATCGAACATTCTAACCGCAGAGTTATTCACAAAATATAAAAAAAACACACAGGAAAACAGCAATAACATAAAGAGAAAACTTCAAAACCAACGGAATATGGTCACAAATGCATGGTTTTGCGGTTCAGAAAACCGAAAGCATAATATATCGATTCTATTTGTATTTATCCATGAGATCAATCATTTCTCGGTAAAGTACGTTCGCAGACGTGATACCCCAAGCGAAGTCAAGGTGAGTGAATTTAACATCTGGCACTTTGTAGAAGGCAACGACGTTTGGCAGCTCCGAGCGCAGTCTAGCGACATCCTTAGTCGTAACCAGTTCGTCGCCATCACTCCAGTAGATCGCGACAGGTAATTTAGTATTGTTCAACTTATACTGAGGTGGGTTGACCTGAAAAAAAACAAGCATACTTCACCACATGCTCTAGTTTATGGGTTTAGAAGAACTGGTCACAAGCCAACTCGTCACAGCCAACTCGTCATAGGGGAACTGGTCACAGCGGACATCTCGTCATAGGCCATCTCGTGCACGGGGAACTCGTAACGGCGGGGAACACGTAACAGAGGAAAACTTAACTTTCGTCAATTTCGGTATAAATTGTTTGTCGCTGGATACGCCTCCAAGGTTTCAATTGCGTAATTTACAGTAGGTCATATTCGTTTTTCTACTTGTTACAATATATAATAAGTAGAAAAACGACTAGGCGTTCTACCAGGTGCGCATCTTCGTTTCCCTGATTTGAACCGGTAAAAAATAAAACATTCTTAAAATTGAAGGAATAAAAACACGAAGGTTTCACGCAAATGAGCGCTTAGAGTGCGCACCTGACTTCGCCGGTACGAAGATAAAGAGGGGACACCGAGGCCGCTTTGGACTCAAAATCATCGAGTCATTCCTCATCGAGAACGCAAAAAAGAATGTGCCATCGGCATCCTTAACTCCATCGAGACGTGAAGTGAAATTTCTCGAGGCTGGAACTGGGAAGAATGTGCACCTCCCCCGTAGAATTGGGACAGTCATGGATCCCCATAGAAATTGGACAATCATGGATCCTCCGCCCTTGCCCCCTCGTTCATCCCTTCTATCATTTCCAACACCTCCTTATCAGGGTGATCTCGGGCACAGTGCGAATTTTGTTTATATAATAAGACGTCGTTGCTAAATGAAAGTGTTGTTGTCTAGTCCTCGCCCTTCGTGTTTTTATTCTTTCAATTTTAGTATCGACATTTAAAGGGACACTGACAGGGTATTTATGCTGGCCAAGGTTTTTAAGCCCACCTAGCCACAACACAATTTGCGGCTCGAAATTCGTTTTCTTTCCGCCCTGAAACCGCCGATCGAGACTGGCCGGTTTGATTCGCGCTCACTCTCTTATTCGTGGTCACGTGCCGTTTCCTATGGTTGAGACACAACCACCAAAGATAATCAAAGTCGTGGGTCATCAAAGGCACACACTCAATACTAAAAGTCTAAAAAACTATGATGGCCATTTTTCGTGGCTTCCAATACAAACCGCAAATACGTTGCTCGAGAAAAAAAAAGTTGCATAGCCACGTGACTTTCGGTAACTTTCTCCTCTATATTTCTTCTTCCTCCCCAGTCCGCTTTCGCTTTCGGTTTCGAGCAGTTGCGCCTTTTTTTTTACTTTATTATAAATATGCGTGACGCTGCAGCAAAATATTAATTGGGTAGTCTTCTGACAGTATAACAAATCGCGTTAAAAAAGAGGGGGTGTTTAAACAGACTTGCCCTAATTAGTTGAATGAGAAAAACGTTTATTTTCTTGAACCTTAGCATCCGCCTTACAAAAGTCTGCCCTCTAAAAGGAGCCCTGGAGGGTGCTTATAATGGAAAAGAGGGGTCACAACGAAAGACAATACTCCCCTTGTGGGATCGAAGACTGTCTAGCGAACAATATAAAAAATAAGTAAAGAATGGGACGAATAAACTGAAAACATTTGACCACTTTTCCTATGACGAGAAGGTCACTGCGACCACACTTCCTACTGCGGGATTACCTGAAACGAGATGCCCTCTCTGACCAGTTCACCTATGACTAGTTTTCCTATGCCGATATGATTGTGACGAGTGGACCTGTTCCCTAGTTTATATACCTAGATTAAAAATGGTGTGTCAAGAACTTGGCTAAAATGAAGAACAAAGAGTAAACTACCTAAGTGTGATGCATATTGTCATCTCGTGCTAAGGTAGTTCGCCATTATGCAAAGGTCGAATAGAAAAGATGATATAATATTTAGGTATCGTATTTTGAAAGTAGCTCGTTACGTAGTTTATACCTTTATATTTACACTAAACACAGCTTGTTTTTACTGCATCCTCGCAGAATAATAACCGTTCAAACACTGCCTGTACCTACAAAATGTCAGTGCACTTTTTCGAGCACAAAAAGTGTCTTAATAAAAGTAGGACGTTTCGAAAGTGTTACGCTCGCGATATATTACTGCATTTAAAAACCATGCCATGATCAACTTTTCCACATAAAAAGCGCTTGCGTGCAGCGTGAGGGCGCTGAACTCTTGACCCACTTTCATATTTGCAGCCCGTTCGCTTCTAATAATTATCGAACTATTGCGAGAAGAAGAGACCCCGGACATATATGAAACTAGACTGTATTCCGTATGAGTAGAACGGCAAAATTTTAAGTAACTTTAAAAAGTTCCTAAAACATAAACGCTGCTCACTCTAAAAAAGTCTGTGAGTCTACTTTCCCGCACAGCACTGGGAGGGTCAATCGTCGCAACTTACGGAGACAGCTCAGCTAATCGTGATGCCGAAACATATGTTTAAACCAAAAACGTAATCCGAGTTGCAAGCGTGACGTTTTGCATTGCTTAATGTCCCAACTCAGACTGCGATTTTTGGTCTAAACCTATGTTTCACCATCGTCATTCGCTGAGCTACCTCCGTAAGATGCGGTGATTGGCTCTCCGAGTGTTGTGCGGGAAGGTAGACACGGGCTTTTTTGGAGTGAATGTGCTGAATATTTGCAACGAAAACAAAAGATGACAAACATGTTGGCTCAAAGCTTTACTTTGGGGGAGTTGTTTTGAATAACTTCCCGCAGATACAACTTTTTTTTTTTAAACTTACATTCCGATTTGTTTTGTTTGTTGATTTTTTCTTTTTTTTATGGCGGAAGAGTTACATTGATGTGGTCTGTGCAGGCGTTTATATACGGCCTGGGGGACATAATAAAGGAGGCTTGTATTGTGGTAAGTCGAATAATATTCTTTTTTTTTTACATTTCAGTCATTTCTTTTTAATCAGTGAAGTCAACCTTATAAATCCAAACCAAAACCTTTCTGACTGTCAATGAAAAAAAAATTGTAAATTTTAGAAAGACTTGAATTTTATGGGGAGCGCGGTGATGGGTTAAATTTGCTGCTCGTGCCACAGGCATAAGGCTGAGCGCGGGAAAATGCGCCCGACCGGATAATTCAACTCCCATATCCTTGACGTTAATTGCACCGGCAGCATTGCGCCTGTTGGACGATTCGTAAAATTAGAGCACCACCGCGCTTCAACGGCGCTCCATAATCTTCATCAAATTTACTGATTTATTTGTTCTTCATGAAACTCAACAAGGTTATAAATTAAAACCTATTATTCGCATGAAATATATAGTTAATTAGCCAACTTTAGTTAACTTTGTCTTGCCTATATTAAGTAAAATATATTATGTCCCCCTGGCCGTACAACTCACTTGCAAAAACTGCATTTCTGTAGCTTTCCTAGTTTTTTAAAACAAATATGTAAAACATAACTCAATCCCTGTATACATTATAGACCACTTTGCATCAACCGCATTCTATGAAATATTCCACGCCAGTCACAGGCAATTGTATAGTGTACTTTATATTGTAAGGTATTTATAGATTCAATTGTTTTATGCAATAGAACATCACCTGGAGGTAGAAAGCTTTCCTCCACATTAAAATCATTAAAAACGTAATTGCGCGTGGAATGGTTACAGTGAGATAAGCGGGAAAGTGTAGATTCAAAACAATTTAAAAATCACAAGTTCAATTGTGCTAGTTTGTACAATACGACAACGTAATCATAGTATTTATAAAATGTATATTTATTAATGAACATATTGTATCCACAAGAAAACACAATTTATATTTAGTATTCCTTTATGATTATTTCTTTACACTTAATAATACTTGGACCTCTACCCCTTTCTGAAGAGTTAAATTTTATAAAAATAAAACTATAAAAATATTTTCGCTAATCAAACTTTAATGAATATGCCACTTATGATCAATATAACATAGACACGGTATCGTTCACTTCACATCTACTGCTAATACAACTCGCATTCCTCAACTTTAATTATCGAACGTTCAGGACAAACTAAAAAAAATATTGCAACAATAAAAAAATCATTAACGAAAAATTCCGAATAATGGTAAAACGCGACGGAACATTAAAGCACATCATTCATGCTATAGTGTAGGTGGTTTGTTATGCATGCTCTTTCTTACCTTTCCGTACTTTTCTTTGTTTCCAAAGGAGCCGAAATCATACTTCTGGAAGCAGTCGCATCGAACTAACTGAAAGATACACGAACATTTACTGGAAAAATTCTAAATTAACTTTGTTTGTGGTTGTTCTATACAACCAATGATTTTTTAAATATTATTATCGCGAACAACGCTCACCTGTGATAAATGGTCCAAATTTCGAATTGAACTCCCGGCGGGAAAATTGCTTAAATAAACTGGAAGACGTGTCTTGGAGAAAATAGAGCTTGAATAAGTTTCATAGTGTTAAGAAACCATTCTATGATCAGATTCACTTGATATCGAACACTTATGTCAGAATAATCTTAATGTTATTTGACAATATAACTAATTTGAGGGCCTGATAGAATTAAGATGACCACATTTTATTGTATTTAATATTATAAACAAGCATAAAAATTAAATAAAAGGTTAAATCCACTTTATATTCTAAAGGCACACTCAATGCAAAAATGTCAAAATCAAAGTGGTGACTCAGATATCGTGAAAACGGCTGTAATTCAGTTTGACAAGTATCTGGCCCCTTGAAATGGCAAGCAAAAAATAGCTTGTGAAAAAATAATAAATATATGTTTTTATTTGAAACACATCCACTACAATTAACTCAATTTCGGAGTTGGAATATGAATATTAATATTGTCAGCAGATCCACTGTTCGTAAATTTACTGCTAGAGTTATTAGTTTAGAAAAATGACAAGCGCTAAAATTAAAATAATTATTTTTTTCATCAGTGTGTCTGCACGGTTCGGGACCGATTGTGTTGTTACCTGGATTTTTAAGGAACACCTTATGGACAGTTTTTTAAGGAATGACCAGTCAATTCTATTTAGACTAAACTCCTCAACAGTGTTCGACTGGTTGATTCGATGTAGCACAGAGTTTGTTTTCTTCACCATCTGACACCCAATACTCCAGATTGGAAAGTGGATCCTTCGAATGGTTATTTCTAGACAGTGGTCGTAAAATATTAGCAAAATTTTCTAAGTATTTCTGTCAATATTTCGTATTTATGCTCGCGGACTTCATTACAAACGGTGCCTAGGGAACATTTTGTTTCCGGAATTAAGTAAATTTGCTTTACGTTTGGACATACCTTATTCTGCTCTGAAGAATCAACGTTGTTTATAAAACCCACAAATGCTTCACATGCGAGACGTGATGTAGGGTGACTGCACATTGTCTGAGCTAGCCATTTTATTAAATCATTACTTGAAAAAAGTTCCCCGTGATATAATATCTCAACCAGGAACTGAAAATCCAGAAAAAGATGACATCAAATTAGCAACAAGACAGAAAATAGGTACTCGTAACTGCATTTATTCTTGTTTTTTTTTTCTTTAAGACGGAGACGTACCGAAGCTTTTTTCATAAATATTTAACAAATGTAAAAAAAGCCTGCCAAACAGATTTTCAAAGTAAACCAATTTATATTAGGTAATTATCCCTGGGTAGTTCTTATATTTTGTAATAATTGTAGACAGAAGCGCGCATCATGATTATTCCAAAATAATTCCTTTATGCCCACCCCTCATATTCACAACGAAAATCAGGTAAAATTTCGATACTTCAAAGTATCTTCAAGCTGCATTTTACGTGTCCACTTCAGAGAAGTCGCGCGACACATATGACGTCACACTAACTTAAGAGTGAGTGGCAACAGAAAGAATAAAAGAAACTGGGAACGAAGGATGACGAATATTTCTTTCACCTAGCAACGATATGAATGAGCTTAAAAGCAATCCCTGCAGTTCAGAACAGTCATGGAAAAAGTAGAGAAAGGCTGTGCGGTGTATTTTGTGCTTTTTCGCCACTTAGCAACCGCGACGGCACTCGGGTCGTCTTTCTGAGACTGTGCTCCATTGCAGACCGCTTCGTTCGCCACTCCTGAGCTAAAGGCCCTACTTCTGCAATCTTCGACTGCTTGGTGAACGGCCATTTGCAAGTCATCAGCGTCTACGGGCCTCTGTCCAAGACTGACTTTGGTGCTCCACCGCTGCTGATCTCGACTCGGACGTTCGCATCACCTACGATTGACTGTTTCATGGTACCCTGACCTCTGCGCTTTAAAAGAGAAAAACTGTAGCAGCTCCCATCACAATTGGCAGCCGCGACGGTACTCGGCTCGTCTTTCTAAGACTGTGCTCCTTTGCAGACCGCTTTGATCGCCAGTCCTGAGAGCTAAAGGCCCTACTTCTGCAATCTTCGTCTGCTTGGTGAACGGCCATTTGCAAGTCATCAGCGTCTACGGGCCTCTGTCCAAGACTGACTTTGGTGCTCCACCAGCTGCTGATCTCGACTCGGACGTTCGCATCACCTACGATTGACTGTTTCATGGTACCCTGACCTCTGCGCTTTAAAAAGAAAAACTGTAGCAGCTCCCGTCACTTGGCAGCCGCGACGGTACTCGGCTCGTGTTTCTAAGACTGTGCTCCTTTGCAGACCGCTTTGATCGTCAGTCCTGAGCTAAAGGTCCTACTTCTGCAATCGCTCGTCTGCTTGGCGAACGGGCCATTTGCAAGTCATCAGCGTCTACGGGCCCTGTCCAAGACTGACTTTGGTGCTCCACCGCTGCTGATCTCGACTCGGACGTTCGCATCACCTACGATTGACTGTTTCATGGTACCCTGACCTCTGCGCTTTAAAAAAGAAAAACTGTAGCAGCTCCCATCACTTGGCAGCCGCGACGGTACTCGGCTCGTCTTTCTAAGACTGTGCTCCTTTACCAGACCGCTTTGATCGCCAGTCCTGAGCTAAAGGCCCTACTTCTGCAATCTTCGTCTGCTTGGTGAACGACCATTTGCAAGTCATCAGCGTCTACGGGCCTCTGTCCAAGACTGACTTTGGTGCTCCACCGCTGCTGATCTCGACTCGGACGTTCGCATCACCTACGATTGACTGTTTCATGGTACCCTGACCTCTGCGCTTTAAAAGAAAAACTGTAGCAGCTCCCATCACTTGGCAGCCGCGACGGTACTCGGCTCGTCTTTCTAAGACTGTGCTCCTTTGCAGACCGCTTTGATCGCCAGTCCTGAGCTAAAGGCCCTACTTCCTGCAATCTTCGTCTGCTTGGTGAACGGCCATTTGCAAGTCATCAGCGTCTACGGGCCTCTGTCCAAGACTGACTTTGGTGCTCCACCGCTGCTGATCTCGACTCGGACGTTCGCATCACCTACGATTGACTGTTTCATGGTACCCTGACCTCTGCGCTTTAAGAAGAAACACGTAGCAGCTCCCATCACTTGGCAGCCGCGACGGTACTCGGCTCGTCTTTCTAAGACTGTGCTCCTTTGCAGACCGCTTTGATCGCCAGTCCCGAGCTAAAGGCCCTACTTCTCCAATCTTCGTCTGCTTGGTAAACGGCCATTTGCAAGTCATCAGCGTCTACTGGCCTCTGTCCAAGACTGACTTCGCTGCTCCACCGCTGCTGATCTCGGCTCGAATGTTCGCATCGCCTACGATTGGCTGTTTCACGGTACCGCTCCTGGCTTCTGCGCTATAAGAAGAGGAACTGTAGCAGCACCCGTCATTTGGCAGCCGTGACGGCACTCGGCTCGTCTTTCTAAGACTGTGCTCCTTTGCCGGTTGGTTTCTTATCCTCATATAAACTATGACGGCAATTTAGCCTTTCGGCAAAATTGCCGTCGCTGCTGCCAATTGAAATTGTACTTGCATTTTTTGTGTGATAAGGTGTGATTTGTCACGATGTCAAAAGACCTCACGAAACTTTTAACTGAGCTACGGGTTGAAATGAAGACTGAATGGAAATTGAATTGAGAAGCGCTAGACAGAGACTTCCGTAGTGAAACACGTCAGCTTCGTACTGATATGCGAGAAATGAAGTCGAGCATGGACTTCATCAATGCTCAGTACGAGGATATTAAGGAAAAGCTTGAAAGCAGAATTACAGTCAACAAGGAACTAAAGAAAGCAAACGAAGAACTGCGAGCAAGGTGCCTCGCGCTTGAAACAGAAATGAGAGCAAACCAAGCGAGCATTGTACGCTGTGAACAACACTTTCGCGCCTACAATCTTGAAGTCAAAGGTAATCCGGTGGCCGAAAACGAGAATCTTATTGAAACATTCTGTAAGCTAAGGGAGGCAATCGGCGAACCGATTGATAAATCGGACGTTGAAATCTGCCACCGGGTCCGCGCTCGAGAACGCGGCAAACAAAGCGTTATTGTGCGGTTCATTCGTAGGGAAAAGCGTGACAGGGTACTTGCAAGCGCCCGAGTAAAACGATTAACGAATGAGGACTTGGGCCTTTCCGATAACACAATGTATTTGTGAACGAGCATCTGTCTTGGTCAGGCTATCGCTAAGAAACGCAATGGTGGCTGGAAATTCGTGTGGGTACGAAATGGCAAGATTTTAGCCCGTTAAGCAGAAAATGCGCTTATCATATCGATTGAACGCAGCGATGATCTCCTTAAGATCTGCTAGGGAGGAACTGCACGGTGGTGATTTGATTTGATTTATACATTGTACTCAAACATGGCAGTAACCGATTTGATTCTATCACAAGATATCTGTAAGGACGCAGTTATAACTATGTGTAAGCTTTTGAAACTCTTTCACCTAAATGTTAGATCAGCTAGATCTAAGTCGGACGATCCTATGCTTCGCTTTCAATAATTTAAGTGCTCATTCGACGTGATAATGCTTACCGAAAGTTGGTACCGAGATGAAATGAATTTCTTTTTACCTCTATATCAACATGTTTATCAACATCGTGTATCTGGGCGTGGGGGTGGTGTCGCCATGCTAGTGGTGAGTGATGACTTTGAAATTGTCGGAGAGTATACAACGGTTACAGAAGATTATGAAACATTAGTATACGTAAAGCAAAAAGTTTATATGTTTTCTGTTGTATATCGCCCACCAAGCGGCAATGTAGCTCAATTCTTTACGTTTCCAGATAAACTGCTGTGTTATGCAAACGAATGCAAATATTCTCTTTTCCTTGGCGGAGATTTCAATATAAATTTGTTAGAAGATACCACAAGCGCTAGTGACCTGTTATTATTAATGATCTAAATGATGATTAATGATTAGTGACCTATTATTATTAATTATCTGTCCATGCGCGTTATAATTAGATTACTCTATTTCCACGGTATCTTTCTTATCTGTGAGCCTCGGAAATGAGTTCTTGTCGATATACTAAGTGTTTCGACATTTTTGCGTGTCAACCACATATTGCTTGTAGTCGAAATTTTTGTCTAAACATATATGGTTTGACGTTATAATGCCCTCATCACTGCAACTGGTCAAGGAGAGAGCGGACAAAGAAGACCTCTAGAAATCTGAAACAACCGATAATGTGGATAGGTGCTCCTGTTTGCAGCTGCCACATTGTGTTGACCTTTCTGTAACTTATACTGTCCAAGAACAAAGTCACTTATAAATAAGAATTGACCCTCTAAAGTTTTCGCATGCTTCACTTTCAGCTTGTCAGAAAATCCTATATTCCATTCGCGAAATAAAATGAAGTAATGATATCTACAGCTAAAAATATAAAAAAAGAACACGAGCCCGTATCTACTCACCTGGACGAGTAGAATACATCACAGTAAACTAGCGCAGCTGTGTGAAAACGGTGGTACAAGCGTCAGAAAGCAGGTTTCTAGAAAACACCGCTTTCAGAAGTATTGGTTTCGAAAACACCTGAACTGAAATTCAGAGCAATGCAGCTAGCTTCTGTAAGCGTCAATTAGCTGGAGTAACCTAGATCGAGCTCCAAAACGTGACGTTTGTGCCTATCTCGAATTATTTTCATTCCCCATTTCGTACAACGAAGCCTTCTTTTTTATTCTGTTAGCACAAATAGAGATGCGGAAATATAACCAAAGATTCTGAAACCACTGTTTCTACAGGCGACACCAGCTGTTTCGAAACTCGATAATTCCTTGTGTCCCCGTGCCCTGTGCCACAGCGTACATACATTAAAGTTACTGAACTGATCATTTGTGTGGTCATAGAATAATTATTTGCTAAGAGAACCAAATTGAACTAAAGCATTGACATTTATTTTATTTGGATTTCAAATCGAGTGCCGTATACATGAAACATGTTTGGAGGTTGTACATGCAGGAATCAGGCCTCAGCGGTAGAGTCCAAAGCTAATGCCACGAAAAGAACAGTGTGCAGCTTTATCACCACACTTGGTTTCAGGTAATATTAACTTGCAAGAACGTGCTTGAAAACACGTAATTGGTATTGTCGTAACCCTTATTTTTGTTCTTAAGAACCAACCCTAATTTGAAGTAACATTGAGACTGTCTTGCCATTTTTTCCAGAGATATATACTAACGTCAGTGAAAAGTGAGAAAAATAGATAGAGTGCATATATTTTCTACGTGCTTTCAACCTATCCAATTTTATATGAACCTTACTGACAATATAATAATAATAGTGTTTTCGCGTTTTACTTGATAGGTAAATATAAAATAAATTCAGATCCCGTACTTTTTTATATATAATTCAAAAACTGGCATTAGCAAAGTCTAATTACTGGTACGCTTAAAGGGAATGAATTGCTGCGATTCTGCAAGCTTTTTAAAACTACGGACGATAGTTCAAAACAAATTTCGGGAGGAAACTTCCAAAAAATTAGAACTTACAGGCAACGTTCTCTTAATGCGCACATAGATCTACCAGGTGTAATTGTTGGCAACTCGACTGCCTAAAATTTCAGCAAAATATATCCGGTACAACGTTATGGATGCTTAAACTGAATACATACTAACAACTGACGTATTGAGGTGAGCCGGAACATCTTTTATGAGCAAAGAGGGCTGGAAAACATATATTATACAGGACTTTTTACACTCGGCAGAAGATTATTTTCAAAAAAGGCACTTGAAGTAAAGACTATGGTTGCCCCACAATGTCGTTGTTGACCGTGTCGGACGAATAGGTACGAGGAAAATTTGATAACTGTCCGTCTTATTACCAAAGAACAGCCTATTAACCTCATTACGAATGTGACATATCTAACACATTTTAATAATAAATATGTTGCCTCCCATGTAAAGATGTAGAAGCAGTTCATAAAAAAATTGACAAAAATGTTATTCTCTGCATTACTCAATGACAAAGTTAGGCTGTCTGGAGTCTGTCATACTAAAACCAAGGAAAAAAGTGGTGCAAACTGTACAACTACGGAAACATGGAGTGTGAGCGCCTTTTTTTACGACTACGTGACCCCAAATAAAACGCCGCCCTAAGATCAACTTTTGATGACTTGCTACCCGAGCCCGTTGCGGAGGCCTACGTCACTATGGAGTGGCACTTCCATCGCTCTTTTCCGTCTTTGTTTCCGTCCATCTTACAGCCTCAGGCTTAAATTCGCCAACGCACAGCACGGAGAAAAATTTAGTTCTTGAAGTTAGTAGCTATGTCCTATTTTCATTATGGGCAACATATATTTAGTTGGAATGATCAAGCTGAGGAAAATATTTTAAAATTAGTTATACAACGATATTTCATGACTTTTATAATTACCCTTTACATTGTTAACCTGAGGTCCGCCGCAGTCAATAAGATTATCCAGTGGGAGTAATATTTTATTTAGAGTACCAATTAATAAATTATATCCAGCCCTTGGTAAAACAATAAGTTTCCGGATCACTTGAATAGCGTTCCACGAATCCATAGGATATCAATAAGACATGCGGAAAGAATAATCCTTTATGGGAATTAATTTTTCAAGCTGAGAGATCCCTGTTATCGAGATTAATGTAAAGAAATGACTGTTGAGCCTACCGCAAGTACGTCTTCAAAAGGTAGCAAAACTCTCAAGGGAGCCCTCATGTGTCCGAGATATGCAACTGGGGCAAGGCCACTGAAAAGTGTTATCTGGAAAAGAAACGACGATCACTTTACGAACTTTCTTGAAATATTACGAGCGATCTTTGGTGTTTCGAGACTTTGTACGCTCGTTACGTTTTACTGCTATTCTGTGAGATTCTAGGAGGCGCTTATAAGTGCTTTAAAAAGTGGCTTTGAGTTTGCGATATTGTGTGACTTATATTATGTATAAGTTACGCGGCTCTCAGTGGGTTCCCGTATATTATCAGACAATATACCCTGCGTCTGTAAAAAGGACTAATTGGGATCCTCTCTTCCCCCTAAGAATCTACTATGGATTTAATCTAAGTTGAATGAAGAAGTGTTTCGTGCCTTGTTATTAAATTCTGGTCTCTCTGAGAGAAGCTGGAATAATATCTGGGCTCCCTGGGACCAGCCAATGTATTGAAGCTTCTCTTGTCCAGAAATCTTGAGAACTGCGTCAATCATGGCTGGAAGGTCGTAGGTCATTATTTCATCAGCACTGAAAAAGAATATCCTAATCAAATTAGAACAGTTGGTATCCAAAATTTTTAAATAAAAGAATGATGTTAATCTATAATGACAGATTGATGAACTAGGTGAGCAATATATTAAAAGCAAGCAGGGGGGAATTCTGGATGAATTTACATATGTTTTGAAAGAAGCAAGATAACATTGTATCTTTATTGTGCCTCTTGCGTGTAATAAATCCAAACAATTAATTAGCTGAAATGTATGGGAGAAATTATGTTGTTTTCAGCATTTAGGAAAACATAACAACAAATTTGAAAATTTATGAAATAATTCGTCGTGGTTTTTTATGAGAGCGCATGTTTGCGTCTAACCTTTTATGCTTTGCTGCTTGCAACATTGTGTAGGCTAAATAAAGCCAAAAATCGCTGACCCTACGTGGCTCCTGCTTCGATTAGATGCATCGGGAACAGAATATCTTTTTGTTTGAATATAAGCGATTTATGTTTTGTTTCTTTGGTAGTTTTTAATTACACATACCGATACGTGCAGATACAATTCAATCACCTCATGGACATATCCTTCAAATTTAATCCTGAGAAAATGCGACCAAGGAACTCCATGACAGATTAAGCAACACTAACGACGACGCACCGTATTCTCCACTGGTGCCAACGTGTTCAGTTTGCCCTATCTGCTTTCTAAATAACCCAATACCCTGGTCGAAACTGTTCCATAACGAGAGATGCAGCGATGCCTTCAATTTACATGGGATTTGTGTTGCCGTAAAATATTATTCTGAATAAATTGAAAGCGCAGACGTCAAGTGTCCTGATGTGTTTTCTCATTGCCGTACTTCGTAGAACAAACATGCACCGCTGTGAGATACAGCGCAAACAGCGCGTAGGTAGTTTTTACTGATGTTACAGTGAAGGGACGAATGCCAAGCTCACTATTGGTAACCCACGACTGTCAATTATACTCACTAGCAGATTTGGGTGCAGTAATATACCTATAAAAAATACGTAAAAGCGTACAATCGCGTGTGCCTACTGTGTTGCCTAACCGTGGATAAAAGTTTATTAATCGAAATAATTGCGCCCTCACTGCTTTAAACATGCACACAAAGAGTTTTCAAATGAACGAGATGGAAAGTAAGATTTAAAGTCGCTCGTTTTTGCTGCCGTCGTAAATAAAAATAGCCCGCCCCCCCTTTTCCCAGGTGGCCCATTGTCTATTTATAAAGACGCGCGCGCAAGTAAATTCAGTTACACAACGCCTTAAAAAATAAAGAAGAGCCTTTTTAAAAGTACGCGCACAATTGTCGGAGTCGAAACTCCACTGTTTCTGCATGACAATGTCATATCCACTGTTTCTGCATGACAATGTCATATCCACTGTTTCTGCATGACAATGTCATATCCACTGTTTCTGCATCGCAATAGTTCTTGTGTATCTCTATATTTATCGTTTGCTATTGCTTTGTGTTGCCTTACCCCCCTACATTAATGTCCAGAACTGGGCGATGTAGGTATTCGAAGAAATAAATAAAAATGGAAATCGCTAATTCCCACACTTTTCGGGAGATCTGTCTTCGGAATGAGGAAACAAAAACAAGGGTTTCAGAAATTCATGATTTTGAGTTTCTGCAACTCCCTATTTTCATTTACTTCACAGTTGTGTGCTGACCAAAATTATCAAACCACGTCGAAAAGACTAGGGATAATCGTGCTTAAGCGAAATAATGAAAATGACGAAATAACCAGCAATGCCTAATCACATGTAAATGATCGAGAAATGCTTTCCGACAGTAATTTTACAAAGTGTAAAACATAAAAGTAATGCACACAAGAAGTAAGCTGGATACGCACATTCCGAGGTTTTTGTGTCTATGGTACTCTGAATACCTTCTGGTAATTGTGATGACTAAAATTATGTATTTAGTTTTCCGTCATGCTTTAGTTATCACACATTTACAACTCGCTATGTTCTAAGAGATACAGGTGTGATTATTTTCTGTCATTGTCATACATATTCCTTTTCATTAAGACACGTCAACCGAATGATCACTACATACTCAGGCAGCACGCAACGTAAGCACGCCTAATATATCTTAAGCTTGGCAATTATAAAGACCTACTCTGTGCCTTATAAAAATTTGATCCAGGGCGTTAGTTAGGGCCATACTATTACTCTTTGGACTTAACTAGCCCGAGAGACATGAAGTCTGGCTTTTTTTCAGGTCCGCCACATAAGCGCCAAAGAGCCTTATATTAGCGACTGATGTTACGTGATAACCGTAGAACCCGCGGTGAAGCCTAATTTTATTATTCTCTCTGGGTCTGAGACCCCAAAAATGTCTGATCATAATTGAACAACAAAGCAATGAAGCCATACTCTGACACTTACTTAGCAATTTAGGCCCAAAAGGCCAGATAGAAACGGCGCAATAATAAGTGAAGCCTAATACAGGAAATTGCTTGGGTACTGAGGCCCAAAGGAGCAAAGTTTCTGCCAATTAACTAGGCATTAAGGTCCAATCCCAGGACTAGTCTGTCAAGTTACGTCCATAATACCAAGCATCTAGACTATCAAGTTTGGCTGTACCTTGACTTTTGGGGCTTTCAGAGTCCTGATTCCCAGGCCGAGACCGACTTTTTGCCCAAACAGCTGTGTTATGCAGACAGAAGTTTGTCTGCTTCTTCCACACTGGTTGCGATCATGACAGAATGCCGAGATCTTATTGGTTCATTGAAACAGATAGTGGGTAGACCTCAAGGCATCTAGCGTTGAGGTCTGCTCACTATGCTTCCAATCAAAGCCAATCAGAGCTCGGCGTCGTTGTGACGTCACCGCAACCCCTGCGCTAGAAGCAGATGATTTGATCTCCGCATACGCATTATCCAAACTTAAGAAGAAGTGGTCTTTGGGCAGTAAATTCTTGGAACGCATTAGCGTTAGGGGTATTCAGAAGCTTGTCAAGTGTATGATCTTGCTGCTTAAAAACTTAGGATTCAAGAAACGCATATCACTTAATTTACTTTGACATCCTCACGTCTTTGTACTTGAAAAGAATGGATGGGCGCAGTGTTATTTGTAAATTGATTAGTACCAGCGAGCTACTGAAATATGCTAGCAATAAAAAACACATTACACTTCTGGTGTTTGAGATTACAATATACCGAGGTAAAGGGTATCATGAAAATAATCCCTGGAGAAGGGGAACAAGAGGGACAAAGGTCAAACACAAATCTCCACACACAGCTAGGTGACTGGTGCGCGACCAAAAAAATTCGCCTGGTACGGTTATCGAACCCGAGACCTCTCAATTTCCAGTGGAGCGCTCTACCAACTGAGCTAACCTGGGGTTAGACATCAGTAGAGCAAACGGGTTTTATCAGCCGCCACCAATCTAATACCAACAAGTCACCCTTGTTGGTATTAGATTGGTGGCGGCTGGTAGGTTATGATTATACTGCAATTAAATGCGAACGTGCAAGCGAGCTGGACAATAATGACGAAAATATTCCCTGGAGAAGGGGAACAAGAGGGACAAAGGTCAAATACAAATTTTCAAACACAGCCAGGTGACCGGTGCGCGACCCAGCTGTGCTTGGAGATTTGTGTTTGTCCATTGTCATTCTTGTTCCCCTTCTCCAGGGATTATTTTTGTCATTCTTGTCCAGCTCGCTTGCACCTTCGCATTTAATTGCATTATAATCGTAAAGGATATCCTTCTAGATGTGCCTCAATAATTATTTAAGACATGTGATTTAACAGTGATGTATAGCAATTGTGTTTCAGTTTTGTGAAGGCCTCCATTGTTCAAGAATAAGACACGATCTAAAGTTAACTTTCGAGGCTCTTAATTTAATTATTAAATAAAATCAAAGGCGCGGCACTCTGTGTTTATAATAAGGTTGAATCCATAATTAATTCAATGCTGATTAGATTCGTTGACTGAAATTAAATATGGCTGTATTTGCCCCGTTTGGAAGGTTCACGACGTAAATCCGCCGGTGTCAGTCAATATGTCCGCGCCATGCATGACGTCGCGAGGAGAAAGAGGTATTGTGGTTAAAGATTGGGCAACTCCGCACGGCGCGCCTCGGTGCACCTACGCGGAGCGCGTAGGAGCACCGAGGCGGGGAGAGAGGGAGAGAGTGACGCGTGCTGACATCAGAACTTCGGACCAATAGAACCGTCGCAGAGCTGGCGCAGAGCCAGAGAACAGAAGGCGCCGCGGCGCGGTGGAGCGGGAGGTTACAATGCGCCCACTGCCAGTCGGCCCAGCAACCGCCCGTTGCTACGTTACAACACAGCGTCCTCGTCAGGGACCAGCCAATCAGGCTCGAGCGTCGTTGCCATGCCGCGTATCGCCTGCCGTTCACAAATGCGCGGCGTGATAGAATGTTCTTGGGAGTGCGGGCGAGCTGAGTTACCGCGGTGCCGTCTTCGAAAGAACTAATGCTCACACATTTGCATCAGATGAATGCCATTGATCGTCGAACCAATTTTTTTTGTTTTTGTTTCAATAATGGTTTACCATAACCGACAACTAACTCTAGCTTAATAATATTTTTGTGTGTCCCGAGAATTACACCAGTCAACAGAAATATCAATAACACACATATAAATATATCTGGTTATTGAATGATTAATGGTCGGGATAAGAGACTACCTATAAAACACTGATTTTATACATTTTTGTAGATGTCACAATTAAACAAAATCAGACAAAATTGCAAATGCGAAAAATAGACGAAGATTCAGTCCATGTCATTCCTTCATGAATTCGTCTCAATTTGTCAAGCTGTTTGCATTCACAAAAAGCGTTTGCTGCGTTTTAGTAAGCTACCCTCTCCGAACCGGCACACAACCAAGGATATTCATTCTTATAAAGGCTCAGATACAAGAGCTGGAAAGGTACAGGTAGCAAGTACAGGTAGCAAGGAACCTTTTCAAAAAGTTCTTTGTGTTCACATTAACAGCAATTATTATACTACTAGAAAACAATAAACTAATACAAGACCGCCTAGTCGGAAGAAAATAAAGAAATATACTCTGTAAAAGTACGAAAAACGCTTACAAATTTATTTAATGCAAAGTTACAGCACAGCTCCTGAGGAGGAAGCGGGGAGGGTACTGAGGAGAACGTATGCCCCTCCTCTCTTCCGTACCCTCTCCTCCTCAACCCCTGGACTCCTACTTCTCCTCCTCCTCCATTCCTCCTCTTCCTCCTCTGCCAATTCAGTTTCCCCGCAAAATTTTGCGGAGAAAATGACGTCACATCACTTGGTGTCACGTCACCTATGAACAAATTCAGTTTCTCCGCTAGATTTAACGGAAAAATTGACGTGACGTGACCTCAGCAGCAATTCAATTCCCCCGCTAAATTTATCGGGGAATTGGATTGGTGTTGAGGTCATGTGAAGTCAATTTTTTTGCTAAATGTAGTTGAGAAACTGAATTTGTCCGCTAAATCTAGTGTCCATTTTCCCGCTAAATTTTGCACGATTACGCCGAAGCCGACGCCGACGCCGCTCAACCCGGAAACGGGCACCTAAGGACTGCGCTCTAGAATCTACCGACAAGCGACTGCAAAATAACATCTAGTACCCTCGTAAACGTTACCTGAAATTCCAAAACTCGCGGCCTTTCCGACTTAGATTTACATGACTTGTGTACGTGTTCCCTCTGGAATTTCCGAGCCAAACATCGTAGCCGGCGTCGGCGAGAAGAAAACCTGCGAAATCACCACAATATGCTGAGTCTGAGCATTTATATGTTGCAAGCATCAGGTTCTAGTATAGCATTTCTATGGGCCTGATAAAGACGTGGTGTCGACAACCAATTTGCTTTTTTTGACTGTCCGGAGGTGCACTACAGTACCTGGACTGGAGTGGAAGTAGAGGGAGCTTCACCATATTAAGCGTAGCGTCAGTATCATAATGGGAGCTTCGGGCACTGGTAGTCGCACGCACGGGACTAAACTAATGATTTTAAAAATAGTCGACGGACCCACTAAAAAATCAATTAATGGATTAATCGCTGAACGACTTTTTTACGAATGACTGCCTAAAAAAATCGGCAGTTTGGCTGTCAAGGGCAATATATATACTGTCAAGCTCAAGATAAAGATCCTAGTAATGGTCGATAGTTCTTTTCCCGGATGCCATAATTTCAATGTACAATCGCGAACTATTTGAACATTGGTACAAAAAGAGCACGAGGAAGTTTCATCTACGAGCAGTACTCTTGTTGTTTAGCTTCTGGCTGATAAACTTTTAACAGAATCATGTTTATTTGACAACTTTTGTACTGAAGGCGCCATCAAGTTATCAGACGGCATTATTTCAGTTTGTCAGTTTTATGTGTTATGTCTGACAATTTTTACACCCACCATCTAATTTCGGTTCACCAACACGTGACACCTTCGGGCAAAGCTGTCGTCAGCAAAAACAAAGTATTAGTTCTCTCTCTCTAAAGACAACACATACAAAAAACAACGGCCCGCATCGGGGTCCCCTTTCATACGTGAGATTACGTGTATGCGCTTAGATTGAGCTGCAACGCATAATATGTTGTTTTCATGACGTGGACAAAGCTTGGATTTATTTCTGTCGTACTGTGGTCAATAGTTGTAGGCTGAGCTTGAAGAAAAAAGTCGAGTCTTTATATTCACGAATTTCTGGACTTTCATAGCTAACAACCGCATTTATAACAGTCAGCAATCGACAGGGGCTATTCACATGTAAAGCATAATTTAAACCTGAGATGAACATCCGATAAGAAGGCCAAAACTCACTGCTTCATTGAGAATTGAAAAACGTTTTCTTTTCTCGTCTTTTTGCTTGTTTCTATCCGTTTTAATTTATGTGTTGCCTAGCCACGTCGCCTTTCAAGTAGTTTTTTTCTTCATGGAGATCTCTCCGGCAGCACGAGCTGCAATAACTTAACATCAGTTCTATCGGTAAGAATTTAGTCTTGCAAATGCTCATTGTGAGTAGCCCTCAACCACAAAGCGCACAGCCATGGCTGCCAGTGAGCACTCCCTATACTCCGGGGGGATGGAACGCGAATGTGTGGCTGTAGTTGGTAGAGAGGCGGTTCACTTTCTAGACAAAACGTTTTCCAACTAAGGCTACGCGGTAGCTGGAAAATCCGATACCTCACAAAACATATTGCAGTGATTTAAAATATTCTTATTAACCAGTGAGGTCACCTTTGAGTTATACGCTACAATTTGTAAGTCGTTCTGATTGCCGGGCAAATCATGTTGCCAGATCAAAGCTCTGTTATGATTTGTGAATTTCCACGCACCCATCTGTCTTAGCAGACATGCCTGTCCATTTTGTCCCTTTTCAGTAGGAGAGGGCATGTCCTATTACTAGCATGCAACTTACTTTTAATGACATGTCCACTACCTGTCTGGATAGTTTTGGTAATTACCAACGTTTTAAGCTTGAAGTTGAGTCACTCTTGTACACAGAGCTACCATACTGTTTTTAAACCTCTGTCTATGAGATTGTATGCAGGGATGTATACATCTTGTAATGAAGGTTTAACTGTTTGTGAGCATGACACATTGTGTACTTAAGTGCCTCATACAAATACTTCCGTCGTTTTGTGGCACGAAGAATGAAATAAACAAATAAATAAACAAAACTGACAAGCCGCCTACTGGGATATTATAACATGGGCCCACATAACTTAAACGGCAAAATCATACTCACCAAGACTCTGATTATGAAAGTTGTTGACGAAGTCCGCTGATGACGCTAAAATGCCATGCTGAACCAAGACAGGCGTCGTCGTTGAGGTTTGATCTACGGGAGCTCCGTTACGACCCCATGGGATTCGTTGGATTTCGAGGATATAGCCATCTTCGGTGGTAACTTTGTATTCTTGCACGGGGTACCCCTTGCTCTGGATCAGTTGCGACTAGGAAAAAAAGTAAGACATTTAGGCTGCTGCATTAGATGAGGTCACATTTAAAAATTAAGATGTGAAGTCGGCAATAAATAAAGCTAAAATTGTAATTGCGTTTTGTATATGTTTAGACAGAGGGAAGATTGTCATCCCAAAATAGGCATCTACTGTCTTCACTGTAGATGAAAAATTAAGCCAATGCAGTACCACAACTAGCCTGTGGTTTCGAAAATGCATCACGCGGTTATGACACACGGCCACCGGCAGGTATGATGCGACATCTAGATAGAAACGGGCAGGGCTGGCGAATGAACCCGTGATCCCTGCTTTCTTCGTCACCAGTTTTCGCAGCACGAACTCCAAACTGGGGTGTGTTAAAACACTCGCCCAAAAGTACCTCCGCCCCCCCCCCCCAAACAAAAAGAAAAAGCTCTCCTATATTGAAATGTGCAAAAATAAAGGCAAAGACTGACACTTTAACAACCACACTAAAAAAAAATCACGGTTATTTGGCCTCAACTTTTCTCTGCGAGACGTCGCGACCTTGTCGACATCTTTGCCTCCTAAACGGAACAGACAGATAAAGTTTTTTTTTCTATTTTTTTTTTTTGAAGGTGATGAATTACTTTTAGAACGCTACCACTCCCTTGCTTGTGTCCTAGAGGGCAAGGAAAGCTCTCTCTTCACCCTTTCGGACGGAAGCTGGGGTTCCTGGGGTTCTAAGCGGTTCTTCACCTTCAAAAAAAGTAACGAAAAAATGCACGACACTTTTATTAATTCTTATCATTCCGGAAATGACATGCCGACAAGGCCGCATCTAGCCAGGAGAAAGTTTAGAACAAATAACCGGAATTTCCCTTAGAGTATATGCAATGTTCCGCGTAACATTGTGCGGCACAGCAGGTTTCATCATCGTTGCTTGCGGACTATGCAGTATTCGCGCTAGCAGGCAAGACGACATTCGACCCGGTCGTGATGCAGATTGACATTAACGAGCTGGCGCGTCCACTTTACGATACACAACTAAAGAGGACGAAGCCTGGGGTGCAGCTCGGTATCATGCGGAAAATGACATACTACAGGCGTGGAAAGAGATCTAGGTAACAGGCCGTTGAATCTGCAAAAAGTCTATTTGCTTTTCACTTGTTTTGCAGAAAACATTTTTATATGATTGAATACATTCTGCGAGGTAACTACGATAAACCTATTGCTAAATTACCTAAGCATCAAGCAGAATGCTGGGAATGTAAATCTACGCGCCGTACGTTCTTGCATGCAAGATGCCGTTCGTTTTAGGCTTTTCATTTAGAACAGTTACTGCTGCCATAGCCTATGCTGCTGCAGACGGCAGTGCGTGCGCAACGTGTAACCACACTGGCACCGTGTTCTTTGCTTGTTGGGTAATTTAGAAAAAGGTGCACTTCAAATTATATTCGAAAGCTGATATATTAACTACCGTTTCTAATACTTTATGGGCGTGGTGTTTCGCACTTGGAAGCCACTGACCTCTGTAAAACATAGTATTTCCTTCCACGTTTGTTCCCGCGAAACTCTCATTAATACGAGCTAACTAGTTGTGACTACATTGAAGATTGCGTCGTTGGTGCGGTGTTTCCTCGCATGTATTTACGAGTCATAGTTTCACAGACTTACCACATTCATTGAAACGTCAGGGTCAGATGAGCTCAAAGTGAAAAGACTGCCCAATCCTGAATAGGCCAACAGAATGCAAACCTTCAAGTATAATTTACTTGACATGACTCGTAGCGCAAGTATTCTTAAATACAATATTGCCACAGATATGGCCAGACGCATTAACTTGCGTGGTATATAAGGCGCATAAACTGGGTAAGAGTAACACTGGAGTTAGTACACGCGCCCATACTTCAACGCCGTGACACCAATTCATTTACTGCCTGCACGCGCCCAGCTTCAACGCCGTGACACCAATTCAATTACTGCCTGCACGCGCCCAACTTCAACGCCGTGGCACCAATTCAATTACTGCCGATAGGTCAAAATGTAGCGCAAAAATGTACGCGACGCGAAACAAAAACGCACATTGATTGCTTCGCTTTCGAAGGTCTGGATGATTTCTACGAGGCCAGAGCAACTTCCGTTCCAAATAACACAAAATGCGTATAATAACATATCAGACTTACTGGGTCACCTGACAACAAGCGACCCACAAAATAAAAGAAATGGTGCATCAAAACTGGAAGCACGTCTTTTGCAACATTCCTTTCAATTATAGATAATCTACTAGCATTGCATTAAGTAAATAAACACTTTTCATAACGGCGCCACCTAGAACCTAGCTGTCCCCGCATAAATTGATTGCCAACTTTACTACTTAGATATAACAATTATATTTCATAATATTCATTCAACAATTATTATATGCACGAATATGCATGTCAAAATATTTGTTACCTCCTCTGCTGCATATTCCACTAACAGGTACTAACTATCTAAACTTGCAGTCATAATAATTGTCTTGCATCCACTCGGAAAAATACGCACGATTTGTTTGCGTTTCGAAGATTCGGTTTCTGGCGCCTGTAAGTTGAAACAATACAATGAACCATAGAACAAAAGGCATGGCCGTCGTCGCAGCTGGTTTCAAGTCGCTCCTGAACCAGGATATATTTCTTGTTGTTTTGTGGCACTGTGGGTAATTTTACATCCGTCAATATATGCGTTATGTCCACTACGAGCTTTCCGTCTCTTTTATGAGACCAAACCGAGTCCTTGCGTTGAATAAAAAACAACACTGAAAAGTGCGTGAAAAAATAAATTCAGTGTAAATTTAAATGTCGCATAGTGACAGTTTAAATAGGTACTTTATATTCTTAACGTAAACCCCGCCATACATTTTGTTGGGAAAAAGCAGATTGATTTTGTGACATAGTGAAAACTCTTTATTTCCTATAAAACATCAAATCTATACATGAGCCAAGCAGCCTCGAACCATTTTTCCCTTCTCTTGAAAGCTACCCACCGAATTGTTATCTGCCAGTTTACTGCATATTGCACATCTGTAGTCATTGCCTGTGCAGTGTGCTCCAGGCAAAATATGAGCAATCTCTTGGCCGTAGAAGTGCAAAACAAAAGAAAGTCTACAACAATGAATTGTGGTATTTGAACTTGAACAGAGTTTGCAAATCGCCTCTTATAATTTTACTTTTATTTTAAAGTGCGCAAGGAAGTGGCTTATAAATCAGTCGGGACGAGTATGTAAGGCAAAAAGGCAAAACTAGCCTATGTAAGATGGAGCTGACGTATGTTTAGTAGTCTCTGTAATACTCTGTCTCTGTTCATGCCGGTCTGAGTTTGCGTGGATGGGCATGCACACATGATTTTCTTGGTTTTATTCATAGCTTTTGTCTTTTGTATTGCTTGCAATTGGACACCAAGTGACTGAGGAAGCAAGCAGAAGGTAGAAAGACAGCTGAACACTCGGATTCGCTCAAATGAGCACCACTTCCTGCTCATGTCCAGCTTCCTAAATTATTTTTAGATTTTGTTATAAAATACCAGGCACGTAAATAAGGGACAACCGGTAAACAATCACATATTTTATAGGGTGTTTAAATTTAATTCAATCTCTTTTTTTTTATAATAGGCGGTGGTAGACGAGTTTTGTCTTCACCCTGTTATATCAAGCTCGGAGGACTTGATAAGAGGAGGTAACCGTCATTATAAGTAGAGTAATTAGCTAACATATTTTAATTAACATTTAAATGCTGTGTATTATAGGTCATGTAGGAATTGCAGTATTGACGGAAATTACCCTTAAGCCAGGGTCACACTGCTTATCCATAAAAAAAAAAAACAGTCTGCCGACATTAGTTACCGCGATATCCATTGTTCGAATCCCTTGTGCCACAGTTTTTTTTTTTTAACTCGTTTTCATGCGGTATTTGAAGCGCGTATCTCGTAGTGACTTGCGTTCGAACCTGTTTGCAGACTGTCTTTTGTAAAATGTAGAAGCACTGTGACCCAGGCTTTAGAGGCCAGGCCAATCTTAGAAAATTTGCAAAAATATTATGGTTTTTGCGATATTGAGTAATCAATTTTCGCGTTTCTTCGCCCCAACAAAAATAGTGCTCAAAAAGAGCATCGCAAATCCTGCCCAGAATGATTCTTGGAAGAGTTAAGTCAATGTTTCAATCATGTCGTTACTATCACAACAGCGTGTCTTTGGTAGGTGCGGCGACGACACGTGACAACGTTATCTAAAAGACTAAGACATTCTTCCAACCGTCATTTTGGTCACGGTTTGATCAACACCACCTAGACTGACAAAGGCCTTTGCAATACCTCCTCTCCACATTGCGTGACGTCAACCAATGTGTCCAGCTTCTCCGGTCATCTCGACTCGGCTCGACAAATCCGAGCTGCTGGCTTAGTTCTAGCCTGCTCGCCCACGCAGTTCGTCCGTCGTCAAATGCGTCGTGAAATTCCGTCGAATATGTAGTCCTCAAAAGGTACAAGGTATTTAATACGTACAAAAAGCTTGGAACGTCCAAATCGTTGCATGTTTCGCGCGGGTTCGTCGTCGTCTATCCCTTAGTGGGCTCTCGTGCTCAGCAGGATTCTAACACTAGACCTAAACCAGTTAAGGTTTAGTCATTCACAAAAGACATGTAGAAATAACGTCGCACACAAAATTACATGCAACTAAACAGAAGCGTAGTTGTCAAGACAAATTACCATCTGCGAATCCAACAAAACGAGGCCTACTCGAAACCGTTTCCTACCGTCTCGAATTCCTTTCCATGCAGGTATCTAGGGGCCCACGCTTCTTGCACGTTTCTTCCACATCACAGTACACATCACAGCAAACACTGTTACGTACGAATCATACCCTGGTTCTGTCAGAAATCTCTTCAAACTGTAAACGAAATCGACGAAACGCACTACGCCATAATCTCCACCGCCATTGCAAAACGACTAAAAAGTAGAGATGCAGGCGGCCAGGCCCATAGTGTGATGTCATAGGAAGAGCGGAGAGGCCTTAAAGTCTAGGCGGTGTTGGCTTGATGCACTCTTTGTGCGCGCATTTTTTTAAAACGGGCGAAAAAACACGATTTATTGATTAATACCTGCAAAACCATTAACTTTTCGAAAATCCTTTAAATTGATCTGGCCATTGAATCGTAATTTTCTTCAATGCTGCAATTCCTACATGACCCTTAAAACTAGTAATTAAAAAGTTAAATAACGATATTTAGCTATTCAGTCAACTTAGCATGAACGATTATTATCCTCACCTAATGTCCGCCGAGCCTGATAAATACATGGTGAAAAACGGCAGTCGTCTAACTCTCAACCCCTTTTTATTAATATTTTTGAATTAAAATCAAACTTCCTGTATTTGTTTTTGTAAAGCTTGGAATATAATAATCTAGTAAAAGTGGTAACTAATAGATCACGAATTAAATGATGATTTATATTATTTTGATTTTTATTCGCCACCCTGAAAGTGCAGCGTGTGTCCGCAATAGCTTGGATTGCCGATTGAGGTCGGCAATCCAAGCGCGTATATTTTGTCTGCACATTTCAGAAAGTTGCTACCAAGTATTAATTGGAAACGTTGTTTGTTCAGATGGGAGGGAATACCGTCCTGTTCTGTTGGCTAGACTCTAGATGCCGAGTATTTGCGGTCCCAGTAAAATCAACATGTCACGTGGCAGCAGTGTCGAGAAGCTCCAAAAGTCGTCCTTTCGTGACGACAGTGTACTCTTGCTGCTTGGTTCTCGTCAAAAACATAGTTTCACGCTCTTATTACTTAAAATAAACTAAACAATCACTGTTCAGCGATGCCACAACGAAAATAAGGGATGAACAAGAACGTTAACTTTAATAGGTGAGCAATATCCTCCCCCGTGCGATCCCGCCTTACACGCCATTGGATGTAACAGCAATAAGTACCGAACAAAATGTTAGCTTAATGGTGCGCATATCCTAATCGACTAGTTGAATGCCGCACAGCAGCATGTCCTATTCTAACCTTTAATGCGCGTCCACTTGGAGGAGCTTAAAATAGCATCAGTTTTATTTTAAATTGTATATCTAAGAAGTTGCAATTAAGTATGTAGAACTAGGTGAGCCCGTCTATAAATTGGCGATATAAGTGCCTCCCATGAATATTAGGCAAATGCTGTAGTTTACTATCCGCTTTGTCTTTATCTGTTCCTAAAAACATTTGCTTAGGCGTCATAAGTATTTTATAAGGCTATCAAGTTTTTCAGTTCTTGTGTAATAGAAGAGGTGTTCAGCTCCCCTCTCCCTCCTCTCTCCTTCTTGATACACTTAGTAGAACGTCGTGCGGGGCACAGAACCGTAGAGCGAAAGAGCGTTAACATTTGGCTAAGCTCTGACTCTATCTTGGTTTTGTTAACTAAATGGAATTTCATGACTTTAATAACGTAGAGTTATGAGGATCAAAGCTATCATGTCTACAGTCAGGTAGGTGTAAATAAGTTTTGTATCCTTCTAAAAATACAAACGCGATAAGATAAATTTGTGGGCGGGACTGTCTTTAATCCTTCCCAGGGCGTGCTTCTATCAACAAGGAACCAGGAAACCACGAACCGGAGCAAGGAACGCACGCGGTTTGCAAATAGTAAAAGGGTCAAAGATCGGTCTCTTTAGGACTTCATGCTGCCAGGGCATTATTACTTTATGACTTTGCTTGGAATTTATGTTTGTCGGTGCGGGCGTTATACAGAGACATATGCAGAGGTAAAAGCGAAGGACATAGATAACGTATGGGCAACTCGCTTCATAAACATACCTTTACCCGCATGTATAGCGCACTCAATTCCTCTACTGTTATATTTGTTTCCCTCATATCATGTCTTTTTCAGGTAACCAAGGACACCGTGTTCCTGATCTCGTTATCTTGTTTTGTACGCAGTAAAGATGCATCGTATGAAGGCAGTCAAGCGAAGACAACTTCACGGAAGAGCAGGAGAGGCGGCCGCTTTGATCCTCTCTCAGGATTCATTGGCTGTCAGCCACTCCTAGCAACCAATGGCTACGCTCCATTCTTGCAAGCAGCTGTTAAATGCGAACACTGACAATGTCACACATTACGGCCCATGTCTCCTCCGCAGTCTTAAATAGAGAGACGTTTTGGGAGCGAATGTGTCTCGGAAAGAACTGTGTCCCTACACGACTCACAACTATGAAGAGTGAAGCATTACAACCGGTGCTTTTCACTTTTCTGGCTTCTGCAATATCTACTGGTGTCGGCAGTCTTCTTTCATTTGATCCCGATGTGTCGAAGAACGTAGTAAGTAGTGAATTTGCTAGTTATATTTATATTCTCAGTAAATTGGACAAACAGTTTACTGATTTACCGTTATGTATTACATTTACATATTATGTGTGGTGAATGCATAAACGTATTTTAAAAAGTTATTTTTCACTATGACTGCACGTTTCAGCTGAACAAATGCTCTAATTCGTAATTTCGTTTTAGCAGTCGTTACGTAATTTTTTTAATCAATATCTATTGCGTTACGCTGCCTATAAGGAAAAACCTATAGTCATTGTTGTTGTAGGCTGAAAGACAACACTTCATTGAAAACTGGCACTTAAGCCGTTAAGTGACAGTTACTGATTTTGATGCAGCTCCAGTTACTCTCAGCTGTCCCAAGGATTGTTGATTTTTTTATTTATTTTCGTTGTCGGACCTTTGAAATCATCTTTCAAGTCGGAACTAATCTGGAGCAAAGGATATCCTGTCGAAGAGTACAACGTGATTACCACCGACGGCTATATCCTGAGCATCCAGCGAATTCCACGGGGACGAAATGAAGTCTTTCGCAATAACTCTTCGGCCAAGGTTCCCGTCTTTCTCGTGCACGGTCTCTTCGGCTCATCGGCAGATTTTGTTGTGAACTTCGAAAAACAGAGCCTAGGTAAGCGCTCTTCAGAACTCCTTAAACTCCTGTCTGCTGCGTCCATTTTGTGCTTTATTGCGAAAAAAAATACAATTATTGAAAGTTCTCTGGACCATTGTATGATAAATTATACCCAGATGCTAATAAAAGCTCAGTGTTCTTACAACTTTAAAAAAAAGAGATAAATCTGTTTTGGATGAGCGTGTTATAGAAATATACTTGTTTGTTCTTCTAAAAAATATATTTATAAGCAAAATAAAAAACCACAGCTTGTAAAAAGGTGCGAGTGCACGCTGAGTAACAGAAATAAATTATAGGTTTTGAATCACACAAAACAAACACCATACAATGTAGGCTGATGCAAAATGTTGCAAAAAAATGAAAAAATAAATGGGGAAAAAGACGCTCTGCAACAACCTCTATGACATAATTTAGCAGCCTTCCAGAAGAAAGTGACGACCCTCCTTGAAGAGACGAGCCCATTTAGTTATACCGAGCGATGATCAATCTTCTATATCCACCACCTATTGGGTAGATTTCCAAACTTTTATATTTTCTGCTCAATGCAGACCGAAAGCGTGAAACTGTTTACTTCATAAACGCGGGCGTCATCCATGCGAAAGTTGGAGCCGGCAATCGGCTTGTCTTCTTCTTTTCGCACAAAATGGTTTGAATCTATAGTGGCTTTGAATTGACCAATAGGTGGCAAGTCAATTCTCGCTATTTTGGTTTGACGTCTGACCACTGAGAGGGCGATCGCTTCATTTCTTTTTTGAAATATAAAATCTACATATATCCATAAAAAGTATCAATAAAAAGGCCCGTTAAAATAACTAAAAATTGCACTCTGCTTCGTGCCATTCCAAGAATTCGGCACCATTGCGAATTCTGATACATCGGTCAATTGTTTTGTTTATTTGAATAACCGGAGGCGAGATAACTTTATTCGTATTGACGCGGGAAACCTAATAATAGGGACTTTTATCAAATCGTTACCATGTTCCGTGTATCGCATTACCGGAGCCTTTGAAGCATATCTTAAGCGCGTGCCCGTGTAATACCGTGACCGCGAGGCGCGCGCTTAAAAGCATCCTTCAAAGGCTTCGGTAGTGCGGTAGGCGGATCACGACAACGGTTTGCTAAAAGTCCCCAATGTTTCTCAAGTTATATACCGAATCCAGGCTTTCTGATTGCCGATGCCGGGTTCGACGTGTGGCTCGGAAATTATCGGGGCAACACCTACACAAACCATGTGAGCCTGAGCCGTGACAAGAAACCCTTTTGGAGTTTCAGGTGAGCCAATTAGGCCGTAATTCGCGCACTCTCGAACAGAGTAATGAATAAAGAAATGATTGAAACTATACAGGCGAGCTAGTAAGCTTTCAAGATTAAAAAACAAATCCGAGACCGGTGTTTTTACGGTGTTTGCTTAGTAAGGTTGCCTATTTCGGCCACCAGACTTCGGTGGATGTTGAAAGGGGTCTATAGGAGTATACACATCTGTTCATCTAAGACATCCCGAAAAATATACAGGTATACGCACAATTGAAACAGGTAAACAATGCTTCAATATTTACACCATGACACCAATTACGCATTATTTTCGCCTATATAAAGCTCACTTGATATTAAAAGTATCTTCACCGTACCGTTCTTCTTTAGCGCAGACCAAATCATTTCCTATGACATCCCGGCAATGATAAACACCGTATTGGAAATATCGGGGCAGCAGAAGATGCAGTACATTGGCTGGTCTCAAGGAACACAGGTTTTGTTTGGCCTGCTTTCTGAGAAACCGGAATACAACGATAAGGTATAATATTTTTTATAGTATTTTGGGCAATCATAATTCAACATTTTCTAAACAAATATAGGATAATGATTACCAACCATTATAGTGCATATTTCTATCCGTATTCTCGAAATGGAATAAAGAGCGTGACTTTTTGATTATTATCAAAGTTACTTTCACAAATAAAGACATGCTTGTGCCATATCTATTGAACTAATGTATCGTTTTCTTATTGTTTTTCAGTGTGCCTTATGAGCTTCAAATATCATTCTTTCTTTTGTTTTACAGTAGGCGTTCGGGCCTCGTCATTTGAGAGTAAACAAGTCTTTAGATATTTGTCTTTATTTTTCAGCACATTACATCAAACATTTACATCTTACATTATGTTTGGCAGCCAACAAAATGATTAAAAATAATATTCACTCAAGAGGACACTCACATAAAATTAAAAAGTCTAAATTCAAATGTAACCAAGGTTTGACATGAACTTTAATTCATCTCGCTATCTTAACATTGGATGTGCCCCAGTTGTTAGAATTAATTCAGCTTCATGTTCCAGGTCATCTGGATAGATTTTGATTCACAGTTTAATCTAATATATTTGCCGGTAAGAACTAGTGTCTCTTGTTGCAGTTACTGTATTACAGTATAGGAACAAATTTATTCCTCCATATTTGTATCTCTGATACGTTTATAAGAAAATTTTGTTTCATTTTGGCAAATTATTGATATTAACCTGCTGTTACGTTAGGTGATAATATCCTAATACGTAAAGATTTATATAGTATTAGTAGTAGTAGTGGTAGTAGTAATAGTAGCCCCAGCAACAAATAATAGTGCAGTTTTTCCCACTTAATTTACTAAATACTGAATTGTCTTATTTGGCACCTTCTTTGTAGACCCTAAATAACCTATATTGCTAATTTTTTTAATCTAGATAACTCTGTTTACTGCAATGGCGCCGATTGCATTCCTTGAAAACTTCAGAGGACCCGCAAGGCTTTTTCTGCCATTTGCAGACATAGTTGCGGTAAGTGTACATCGTCTTTAAAGTTAAACTTGTGTTAAATAATTCAAACTACTCCGAAAGAGGATGACACACGTACTGTGTTCAGTCATATTGAGCAGACGAAAGACATTGCAAAGGAAGTAAAGAATGGCTGATTTTTTTTTATTACCTTCAACGATCTTGTTTAGACAAAAACAATTCGCTTCATAGTGTTTGGCAGGTCTACAATAATATATCTGTTAACAGACACACGAAAGAAAGTATAAGCAAACATTGCAGTGGTCAGATATTAGCTTAATCATTCTTATGAATAGGCATGTAGGAATCATTTGAACTGAATAAAGGAACACGCCTTATTGGTAAATATCGCGTAACCTATAAATACTCTACCTAAAAGTCACTTCGCAGATTAAAGTTCTTTAAATCTACGCATAATATTTTTTGCGTGACTCGCACAGTCACTTGGTTTTAAGATATGCTAACTGTGCATAGTCTCCTTTATGAAGACGTTTTTAAAACTTCTTCCATTTATTGAAGCAACCGAAGCCCAGAGTAAAACAAAAACTCGGGCTTGTTAGCCTTGCCATTGCTTATGAGCTCACATACCTATTTCGAACAAACGTATAAGGGTTGTCAAATGCTCACCAACGGCGCTGCCCAGCAGTTTCTAGATCACCTAACCTCAGTACACTGTGAAGTGGTGTGGTGATAAAAATTAATTGGCCATTCGTACCTTCTCAGGCAACTTTGTTTTGACTTTTGAAGCTTTAAACAAACCTTCCAATGAGGGTTCCTTCTCCCCTTGGAAAAAATATTGATTGACTGATTGACTGATTGATTGATCGATAAAACAATTTTAACAATG
>JAZHYW010067894.1:0-18557 GCA_037355805.1 Ixodes ricinus
CCGCCGATGACGTCAGTTTTGCTAGGTTTTCTCTTTTCTCACGTTCTCTTGCGCTCGGCATGCTGCAACGAGCGGGGATACGTCGAGATTTTAACTGGCGATTACGACGCTCTTACTAATAAGATCGGAATAAAACTTAAGACGGAAATATTAAAGTGCCTATGTTAAAAGTTTTACTTTATTTTTAAAATTCGAGAACCGCTTCGTTTGTTTTTTTTTCAATTGTAGTAAGTCTGTAACAGAGGCTTGCAATTCGAAAGAAGCCACGCGTAAAATATTAAACTGCTGAACTCAGTATCATAATAATTTTATAAAATCTGAATACTGGCATCTCTAAACCGATATGTGTATGCATATATAAAACCGCTTACTTCTGCTTGGGGTTTCGGCGTTGGTTTTTGCATATATTCTGAACTGAATAATTCAGTGTGAAACCTTGACTGACTGCACTCAAAGTGCCTCTAGGGTTATTTCAATCTGGGTGGTTTTTTTCCGTAATTTATATACCATTGAAGGGTCGTTTTGGCTGCTGTTATACCTTACCACGCATACTCCATCCCTGAAATAAAAGCCTTCGGGGAAACAAAAAGTCTGAAACAAGGAAATTATAGATCACTCAGATACTTATTGTTCGTTGCTTCTTCTAAGGAAAGTACAAAGTATAGTCAAGGAAATGCTTGTGTCTTTTAATAAATAAAAACTCGTCACAGTGTTATACTATTTTATCGGGTATTAAAATTATTAGCTTTCTTTTACTTGTACTAATTTAACTGAGTCTTCCTTCATCCTAATGCTTTTGCAGTAATTTTAGCATTTAGAGCACTGAATTGGAGAAGAAGAGAAAGCGCCAGAAGGAAAAAGGCATTCTAGTAATGACAATAACAACATGCTTCCCTTTTTCTAACAGTTCTTTGCTGCTACGTGTCGAATGATATATCTAAGAAAACATGTTTGGTCAAACCGAAAGATAACGTACAGGAACACGCTCCAACGATTGGCGAATTCGCTGATTGATGATCTAGTTGACAGGTGATATCACCCTGGACTTGCCACAATTTTTACCGTGGCAGCCATGGTAAAAATTGTGGCAAAAACAAAATTAGTTTGGGAATTCATAGCCGGCTTAAACATTACACATCCTTAGGAGGAGTGCATATCTTCAGCTCAACAGAAACTGCTGAAAGACACTTGCCATTACTCTGGACATTTATCTGACGCCCACCAAAGGGTTTTATTAAAATATACCTGATAAAACTTTGCTTCGCTCTCGGTCTGAATCAGAAAGCTTCCCGGTGGTCAAAAACTGTGAAGTGCAAGTTGCAGATGGGGCAGACAGGCCGAAGTGTGAAAGGGAAATAGAAGCTAGGTTTGATGCCGTTGATTCGAGGTAACTAGGTTGTTGTCCTGCGGACTACAGGACGGAGGAGCCCAAAGGGTTCATTAATAAGACTTGAATGGTTACCTTGAAAGTACCCTGGTGGCAGAAAGCGTCCTAGCAGGTCGCCGCATCATAAACCATATCTCGCCATGTCCGTTGCAAGGCTGTTAAGTGTTATCGGTCACGTGAGTGGCGCTGCGCCGCAGACAGAGGCCTTGCGAAGTATGCGGGGGGGGGGGGGGTCGTGTGAGTCGCAGACTGGCAGGCGACGATGACTGTCAATAAACGAACACGTGTGAAACGAGTGCGTTGCGTCACTCTTCGGGGCTGGTAGCAGATGGGGAAACTCAATGACTTGTAGAATTGTACAAAGCATTTATATCTAGTCAGCCATTACAGGGTCAGGTTGAGGTTAAAATGCTTTCATAGAGGATTTTTGCTTAGGATTACATACATAATTACTCGGGGTGTTGAATGAGACTCACTTTTGAACTCGCCATTCAACATCATCGTCATGAACACTAAGGGGATTAAATATGCCAATGTAGATTTAGGGCAGGAGGCATGCATAGCACAAGGTGTTAATGAACATCCCTGTTAAACTCGGAGACAAGGAGAACTAGCTAAAGTAAACAATATAAAAACCTGATGTGAGTGTATAAATGCATGAAGCGAAACCATAACAAATATGGCGAACACAGAAACTTGCGGCATTTATTGCCATCAATTTTTGTATACAGCCAATTTAAATTTCATATTTATTATAAAAAAATTCCCACAAGTTACCTGGCCATTCAACTTCATCGCATTTTTGAAATAATCCGTATTCTCAAACGTACCATAAACCCGCAAACTGCGCAAAGAATTACTGCATTCACTTTGTTGCGGATGCGCTCAAAAAATGTACGAGCCGTTTGTCAGATAAAAATCGAATCGTTTATAGCTCGAGCCAGCGCCGTTCTCGAGCAACTTTTTCTAAGTTCGCAGCATTTCACGAACGTCGGCGCCGTACTGGCGAATTTGTTTATAGCGGCTTATGCCGATGCTACAGGACTCCCCTTGGGGAAGCGGGGAGTGTATGGTCGACAGCAGCCCTGTCCGTTTGGGGGAGGGGGGTCCGTAAAAAAACTGATTTACAACAAAGCCGTTCGGTAGATATTTGTGAGGAAACTACTTTACAATTTACTTCAGCAAAAACGTCAATCATCCGTTACAAAGTTATTGATAAATGTAAGAAATTTCGTCACTTGTAATGGATTAGGTATAAGTTATGGCATTTGTTTGAGAATTGAGGCCCGAAGGTGCAAGATTCAAACCGGACTACGAGAAAATGAAGCCTCTAACACTTGTTTGACGATTTGGTATCAAAGACGCCAGATGATAAATAAACTTTCAGACAGGAATCCTAACTCTGCCTCTTACTAAGTGATTTAGGTCCAGAGATGCCAGATAACACAATAGAACTATCAGAAAGTGAAACCTATCTTTGGCACTCGTTTGGCAATTCAGATTCAAAGATGCCAGATGACAGTCGAACTACAATGTAATAAGCCTAACCCTGGCACTTGTGTGGCGATTTGGACCCAAAAATGCCAGATGACAGCCGAACCATCAGGAAGTGATTGCTATCATTGGGACTTTTTAGAGATTTGGGAGCAAAGATGGCATATGAGAGTTGAACTACCGGGCAGCAAGCCTAACTCTCGGAGTTGTGTGGCAATTTGGGCCTAAATGTGCCAAATGACAAACCAACAATCTGAAAGTGAAGCCCGACTTTCATACTTGCTTGGCGACTTGGTCCCAAATAGGCCCGATTACAACCAAAGTATGAGACAGTAAGCCTAATTGTGTCACCTGTTTGGCGCGTTTGAACCAGCGATACCAGAAGACAGCCGAACTACTAGGCAGGGAAGCCTAACACTGGCCCTTGTTTGGTGAATTAGGGCCACAATATACAGACTCTAGTCACAGAAGGACAGGTTTGACTCTACTTTGACTTCTTCGGGCTTCTCAAGGCCTCCGAGGTAAGAAAAAAGAGTCAAAATGTGGCACAGAGCTTTGTGCTACATGTTTTGTTTTCCATCATATTTTGTAAATTTTAAGATCGTCGTTCAAATACCCGGCACTTTTATTACGAGAGACTTAGAGTCTAGTGGATTGTACAAACTAGGTCAAAAAGCCATGAAAGCATTGTTAGTAAACATACTGAATTACCACAAAACTGAAATGTTTAACTGATACAACTTTTAGTGGGTGTATGTATTTAAACGTAAGAGGTCTTGCATGTGATACATTAATATATAAATGACATTGGCAGTATTGCGGGACATTTCGTGCCCTTATTTTTCTGGAAAAAACGTAGTTATGGAAACTAAACTTTAATTGGGATGCGTGTTAAAAGTTCAACGGTTACATCCGATGAGGATACCGGATACATTTCTGACTCCTTTGCACAAGCGTCATATCGTTATCGGGTATCTTTATCGGATATATAAGAACGCTTTAAGAATAAGCTCCTAATAGTGAGGTTCTTTACTATTTTGGAGTTAAAGCTGCGCTTACGTTATTTATATTACCCAAAGCAAATAATATATTCACAGGCTATAGGAGTATTAAATATAGGTTCCCAAAATTATAAGTATAGATTATTACTGCATTGTTTGCATCTATGCTACAGCCAGGAAATATAGGATTTTGGAGTGTTTAAGTTGATATCAACTTTGCTGTCTACAGCGAAAAGAATGTTCCAGAGTAGAATGACCCATATTATCTGGAGGAATTACTAAAACAAACTAATATAATTGATAATTATATGTTCCTAATCAAGTCTATACAAATTTGCAAACCTAACATAGTATTCACACTAGACAAAGAGAAAATGTACTGCTACCAGTCCGTTACTCGTTTCATGTGGGGCTAAATGCAGAAATATTAACGTGGCTACAAAGCATGGCGTATTGTTTCCCCATCTATCGCCTTCCACTAACATAAAGAAATGTGTTTTGCTTCTATACTGTTATTACTTTAGCCAGACGCGTTACACGTGTGAAATATTCAGAGCAACACGTTCCAGTAAAAACACCTGTTGTGGCTGGCTCATATGATACGTGTAAAAAAACATCAAACTACCTCGGTGAAGTCCAGCGCAAACAACGCATTACACGTGTGCTTCCAACACGGCGAGTGGACTATATAAGCTGGTTAAGAGGATCCTAAAGCATACCGGGACTGCACTTGAAGCTTCTACTTCCTACCAGTTACCGCAGTAACAACCAGCATCTCATAATGAAGTTCACGGTAAGTGCATGGCCATTTCATTATTTCTGTTTCAGTCCGGTTATTTTCAAAGTTACTAACCACGTTTTTTTTGTTTTTGATAGAAAGTACCTCTAAATGTTTCGGAACATTGATGTTGCTTCTGTCTCATATATACTACCTTTTATATTGCAACAGTAGCAGGAAAAAAACTCTAATGTGTCTTTCTAATAAAATGCTTATCAAGGTATGAAACCATCTTCGTTTAATTCTGGAATTGTTCACAGGCTTTGCGGTTGTCAAAACTTCGTAAGCTCTAAAAGCACAAGTTTACGGCAAAGTAAAAATCAGAAACGAACCGCTAGAATTATTTCGGGGGAATGGCGGACGACGTTTGTTGAGTAAAATTAGGAAACACCGGCTGCCGGCTCCAGGATTTGGACCAGCATTACTTCGACTGTAGACATCATTGACTTTCCAGATTTTATGTTTTCTTTTCCTCCAGTATATTCCAAAGTTAGAGAAATATAATCTAAAAAGTTAACAATTCTTCTGAACCATTCCGTGGTCAGATCGACAATACTTACTGCACATAAATTTTGTGTAGTTTTAAAAGCTAACACAAAGGTGTTAATTGTTTTTATTATAGTGCGTATCAGTTTATGTTCGAGTGTTCTCTAATGTACAAGAATGAGCATGATGTTTTGAAATATTTCTGCAGTTTACGAGCTGGCACGCATGGTAGGATTCTGAAAGCCCTGAGCTCGCTTTTGTGGCTACCGCTATGCTCTCACCTAGAGTGAAGAGGACTATATATAGCAATTCTCGGCTCTTGCTCTTTTAAGTTCAGTCTCAGTGTGCTTAACAAACCACTCTGGTTACCAGGCTGCAGTTCTGGTGTTCCTTCTGGCACTGGCCCTCGTGTCTGCTGGGAGAAGCTACGGCGGACACGGTGGTCATCACGGAGGACACGGTCATGGCGGCTATGGCCATGGGCACGGCCACGGAGGACACAGATACGGAAGATCTGTCGGATACGGCGGCCACCATGGACACCATGGTGGTTACGGTCATGGAGGACACAAACACGGAGGTCATCGCGGCCATGGCGGATACGGCGGACATGGCTAGCGTGGACACTACGGGAAATAAAGGAAAGCCACATGAACTTCAGAAGCAGGCTTTCTTAACCTGTTTTGCGTTCTCTAATTTCACATAATGGTAACAAATATCTTAAAATACGCAGCTTTATTGTGAATAAAAGGAAGACATGTCTTGACTTCTGTGTGTCGTATGTTTCTTACCCTCAAGGATGAAGAAAGAATAAAACAATTAAAACTGGGACGATGCAACACATCTTTCACATGAAAGATGAAGAAAGATGAAAGATGAAAGATGTGTTGTATCGTCCCAGTTTTAATTGTTTTATTCTTTCTTCATCTTGAACTGAACCAACACGCTCTTCTCCCAAGCGTTTCTTACCCTCTACTTGAATTGCTTAACCGTTTTTAGAATGTCTGACTGTTGGAAAACATTCAGACATTCCGGAAAAATATTTTCCAACCACAGATGAAACCGAACGTCGAATGGTGAATACGAAAAATTGTCGCAAAGAATACGTTTGACTAAACTCGTTTTCACCTCAAGAACATTAGTGAAAAGGTCCGGCACCTTGTGGAGTATTACTAATTTCACTGTTTATGTTGATAATTAATATATATGTAGGATAATTTTAGATTATGTATATGTTATATTATGAAGACTTACACGTTTCAAACGCCAAGAGCATCGCATTTTCCTCCGGCAACGAAATCTCGTAAGAACTACTTCGCGCCGCGTATGAACAATGCACACTTTTTTTTTATTGAGGTGAAAATGGGCATAGAATAAGATTAAAATTGGCAATTTGGGCCAGTTGGCCACTTGGTTCGTGATCACCCAGAAAAAGCGCTAAAACGCAGACAAGAACAAAAGAAGCTGGACAATATAGAGGATGTTTTCAATAATTACATAGCGCAATCTTGATCCCTGTTGATATATTATCCTGCCTCTGTGGCACTGAGCTTATGCGAAAATAAAATAAAAAAGACACATTCCTTCTCAAACAACAGTAGATGTGTTTCACTGAATCAATCGGTCTGCTAAGGATTCTTGCGAAAATTACGCGGTAATTAGTTACTGGTTTACTCCCCGTTCTAGCAGATGATAGAAGTATTCACTACAGTAAATAAAGAAAGAGATTGCTGTGTTAGTTTTTTCATGAGAAAATGCCCGATTATCAAATGCACATCAGAAAGTTAAGATTCTACGGGAAGCAATTGATCATAATTCTAACGCTGAAGAACACCGCAAAACATATTATTAGGCTTTTTCTCAATCTCTCGTTTGAAAAAAAGGCACATGCCTTTTTGCCTTCAGCAAACTGATCTCGGCTTTTGATGGCGGCAAACGAGAGTTCGTAAAACAATAAATATTCTCTAACATGCACAAATCCCCTCAAAAATCAGAATGCGCTAATAAAAAATATTGCACAAAGAATGGAAGTTGTAGCAATCACTGACCTTTTAGGTAAATAACCTGACTGTGTGACAGTTTTTCAATTCAGATAAAGCATATTACTGGAATAAACAACTGAAAATACTGTAGCATAACAACAGCGTTTTAATATATAACTTCGTTTTAACCTCGACGTCTAAGAAAAAGAATGCAGCTTCTTGTTTTTGTTTCTTAACATAAATAGGGACTGCACAAATGATAACAACAAATTGTTTTGAATATAAAATTGAGAATAATATATTAAAAAGCTTGTGATCCGTTTGAACCGGTTTAAAACGTTATTTTTGCTGTCCGGAGCTGAACCGTCACTGAAACAAAAACTGTGAACCGGAACCAAACCGAACCAATACAGATTTCGGCTTACCACGCTGGTCTTCATAGTCAAAATATTAGAATGTATCTTGAAAGTAACCAAGTTTCTTAGCAAAGTAACTGTAACTTTAAAGCGTTACTTTGATCTAAACAACTGTAACCTAATTACACTGCTGTTAAACTAACTGTAACCTAATTAAATTGCTGTAAAACTAACTGCAAATTTAACTAATTACCTTTAAAAAGTAACTTACCTAAAACTGCAGGAAAGAAGACGAGCGAGTGCGCCATGTTGGCGCTGAAATTAAACAGTCCAACGCTATAATATCTTTCACCGAACACCCTTGAAGAGAATTTACACGCAAAGATCGCCCTAAAGCTTAACAAGTGGAGGATCCTCCGAGGTGCACTGCCTCTGCTCGTGGCTCTTGCCTTGAGGATCGTTCACGGGGTAAGGGCAGCTCGCCCTGGGCCACCACAAAAAGAACCTTGGGGAGCCTAGGGTCACTGTATATGGCAGTGTTTGCTGGTAGAGTACACCCTAAAAGAAGGGTGTAGCCCTTACACCCTTGGCACATATACAGCACCCCAAAACTTCAGTTCGTCGTTTAGCGCACTTAAGGCAATCTTGAAGTCATCTTGAGGCCGCCATGGATGGGGTGGTAGGGCTGACCAATTCAGCTGGGAGGCGCAGCGATGTACCAATAAGCTAAATGTGATGCGGCACATCCGAGGTCTTCGTCTATGGCTGTGCGCAACCCTAGGAGGACGATGGGTAGAGACGTGGCCCATTTATCTGGTGTGGCGTGGGCCATGAGGGAAGACCTCGGATGTGCCGCATCACATTTTGTTTATGAAACATCGCTGCGCCTCCCAGCTGAATTGGTCAGCCCTACCACCTCCATCCATGGCGGCCTCACGATGACTGCAGGATTGCCTTAAGTGCGCTAAACGGCGAACTGAAGTTTGACACACTCATGTCAAACTGATGGCCCCAACTTATACGAGAGGCTTGATGACGGTGCGATATAAGATATTAAACAACTAAAGTACGTATCAAAGAGTACAGAAACAAAACACTAAAGTTTTGCAGTAAGGCCAAGGAAACCGAAACCCCGATTACTTTTTTATGGTCAGTTACACTTACTTAAGCTATCTAATAGGTTGCACAACTCGGCTATCAGCTGGTCGTGAAAGTTGGTAGCGTCGGTTGAACATCAGTGCGCTGTACGTCCCACTGAAGTTTAAAGGTGCCGTAGATTTGATAATGGGTGTAAGGGCTACACCTTTTTTGTGCGTGTGTAGCGACATGACGCCAAAAGACGAAGATGCGCGACGTCAGAAGCTCCATTCTGATCTCCATTTCACCTGCTGAGAATTTGGGCTTCGCGCTGCTCGAGAAGCGAAAGAGGAGGCGATAGGAACGCGGGAGGCGTTCAAAATTATCCAAACGCTAGTTCGGTAATTGTCGTCGTCACCGTAGGCTTTCCGAAGCATTTCGAGCGTCTTCGTCCCGTTTCTACCCAGTTTCACACAAAACTTGATTGCATAACGTTGCTCCAAAGACTGGTTCATTTTTTTCTCGGCGAGGGTGCAGTAGATATCTCTGCGCGGAGTGTGACCTGCCTCAACAACTGCCCGCAGGCAACTGAGACCTGTCTCATTTCAAAGGGGCCTCTCTTGTTTTTAATCTTTATAAATGATATAGTATCTTGTGTCCAAAGTTCCCAGTTGTTACTTTTCGCGGATGATATCAAGTTGTTTAAAATGAGTTCACTCTCCTGTAGACTGCTGATATCCTACAGCGTGATGTGTCTTGCATCTCTCAGTGGTGTGAACAAAATCTATTATTGCTTAATCCTGCTAAAACAAAGGTCCTATCTTTGTGCCGACGCCATGTGCTTTTTAATTTTAGTTATCATCTTGATATCATGCCCAGTGAGACGTGTACTCTGTGTGAAAGATCTTGGAGTGTTCATTGATAGTGCATTGTCTTTTAGAAATCATGTATCTTTTGTGGTTGGAAGTTCAATGAGAGTGCTGGGAACCATATCACCTTTGACGAAGAATTTCAGGAAGCCTTATTGTTTGTTACAACTTTACAAATCTTTAGTTAGGTCACGACTGGAATTTGCTTCGGTAATAATGGAACTCAATATCTAAAACACAAGCCACGACCATTGAACATGTTCAGAAAAGACTGATTCGTATTGTTTACGATAGGTACTTTGAAAGGCGCTGTTATTATAAATATGAATACATACTAAGGTCATTTTCGCTTACACCTTTGTCTGACAGGAGAACAATTCATGATTTCGTATTTTTGCATAAGGGGGTTAATGGTGTCATCGACTCGCCACCACTGCTCAGCAAAGTAAATTTTCATGTTAACTTTCGCAATACCAGACATCTCGTATGCTTTGACGTTCGTTCACCATGTTGTACTTCACCGCTTTGTCGGATTCAGACATTGTATAACAGCATCACTCCTGTTCACCTAGATTTCTGTACATCTATTTCATTATACCGCCTTCAGTTGAATAGCCTTGCAATTTACTGATAACTTTTTTGAGATGGTATTATGCTAACTTGTTTCTAGAGGTCGTATTGGTGCACCGAGAGAAGACCACTGTGGTTGTTTCTGGGCACTGAAAGATAAAGACATTATTATTATTATTATTATTATTATTATTATTATTATTATTATTATTATTATTATTATTATTATTATTATTATTATTATTATAAAGCTTAGATCCTTACTAACTTCTCCGCTCAATGACGCGCCCCTCCAGGTGGCGCTGCCAACTACAAAAAATGATCCTGGAAGTTTTGGGCAAACTCTGTATCATAATCTGACAAAAAAAGAATACAAGTTGGGGCATGGACCTGCCTCGCTGTTTACTACTGATGATGTCTGATGTAAAACGAACTATTGATTGATTAATGTGTGGCCCGCCATATCCTCTGGTATGTCGGCCCACACGTTCATAGTTTTGCAGACAATCCTCTATGTCCTCGAAACCAAACATTCTGATAGTTCTTTCAGACCAAGTCCTATCTAAATTACAAATGTGGGCAGAGGCACACCTTTTAAGAATAAACAGAAACAGACACCAGGCTATTTTCTTTGCCCAATAACTAAAACTCTCATACTTACTTACAGCCTTGTGTTAAGCATGACACTTATTAAAATTGTTGGAACCTTCAAGATAATTAGGCGTTATTTTTTTCTGAAAACATGTCCTGGGATCATCATGTTGAATATGTAATCCTGAAATTGTCTCGCGTCGTTGGATTAGTAACGCAGAACCGCTCTATTCAGCCAACATGTGCCAAAGTAGTTATTTGGGAATTCCCTTCTTTTTACTAATTAAGCGATTGCCACCCATCTGGGGCACGACTATAGCTGTAAATTTATAATTCATATTATGTCTTCACAAAGAAGTGATTGGAATTATCTGCAACGCTCCATGCGACTCTTATACTGGTGGTTTCTTAATTACATATGCTATTATAAGTATATATAACTTATACAATTTCAAATTGGCCGCTGGTTTTAAAAAAAATGAACAAAAACCAGACTTTCAATTTCTGGCAAGTCTTGCCATCCTTACCGAGAATGTTATAGTCTCTTCCCTCGACACGCTGCATGTTGGGAGATGCTAACCCATTAAACGAATTACGGTCTCCAGGTTCTACGAATGATACGGCTACCGCACTGTACTGAACAGCCCGAATCTATGCCACTGGCACCTTACCCGCGCTCACCAGGGTCCCCGGGTGCGCGGACCCTGTCAGCCTGGTGTGTCAACCCCGTGTCGAGGATCGCGAGGTGGCACGTTAAGGGGTTTTCGGTGAAGTTTGCACGTGAATCGGCCAATGTCGCGGCCGTCCTTCCTGGCACCCCTCCCCGCGCTCCCGGGTCCCCGGGCGAGCGGCCCCTGTCGCCTGGTGTGTCGCCCCGTTCGAGGATCGCGAGGTGGCACGTGAAGGGGTCGTCGGGGTGCACGTGATCGGCTAGGGTCCGCGGCCGTCCTTCCTGGCACCCCTCCCCGCGCTCCCGGGTCCCCGGGCGAGCGGCCCCTGTCGCCTGGTGTGTCGCCCCGTTCGAGGATCGCGAGGTGGCACGTGAAGGGGTCGTCGGGGTGCACGTGATCGGCTAAGGTCCGCGGCCGTCCTTCCTGGCACCCCTCCCCGCGCTCCCGGGTCCCCGGGCGAGCGGGCCCTGTCGCCTGGTGTGTCGCCCCGTTCGAGGATCGCGAGGTGGCACGTGAAGGGGTCGTCGGGGTGCACGTGATCGGCTAGGGTCCGCGGCCGTCCTTCCTGGCACCCTCCCCGCGCTCCCGGGTCCCCGGGCGAGCGGGCCCTGTCGCCTGGTGTGTCGCCCCGTTCGAGGATCGCGAGGTGGCACGTGAAGGGGTTGTCGGGGTGCACGTGATCGGCTAAGGTCCGCGGCCGTCCTTCCTGGCACCCCTCCCCGCGCTCCCGGGTCCCCGGGCGAGCGGGCCCTGTCGCCTGGTGTGTCGCCCCGTTCGAGGATCGCGAGGTGGCACGTGAAGGGGTTGTCGGGGTGCACGTGATCGGCTAGGGTCCGCGGCCGTCCTTCCTGGCACCCCTCCCCGCGCTCCCGGGTCCCCGGGCGAGCGGGCCCTGTCGCCTGGTGTGTCGCCCCGTTCGAGGATCGCGAGGTGGCACGTGAAGGGGTCGTCGGGGTGCACGTGATCGGCTAGGGTCCGCGGCCGTCCTTCCTGGCACCCTCCCCGCGCTCCCGGGTCCCCGGGCGAGCGGCCCCTGTCGCCTGGTGTGTCGCCCCGTTCGAGGATCGCGAGGTGGCACGTGAAGGGGTCGTCGGGGTGCACGTGATCGGCTAGGGTCCGCGGCCGTCCTTCCTGGCACCCCTCCCCGCGCTCCCGGGTCCCCGGGCGAGCGGCCCCTGTCGCCTGGTGTGTCGCCCCGTTCGAGGATCGCGAGGTGGCACGTGAAGGGGTCGTCGGGGTGCACGTGATCGGCTAGGGTCCGCGGCCGTCCTTCCTGGCACCCCTCCCCGCGCTCCCGGGTCCCCGGGCGAGCGGCCCCTGTCGCCTGGTGTGTCGCCCCGTTCGGGGATCGCGAGGTGGCACGTGAAGGGGTCGTCGGGGTGCACGTGATCGGCTAGGGTCCGCGGCCGTCCTTCCTGGCACCCTCCCCGCGCTCCCGGGTCCCCGGGCGAGCGGCCCCTGTCGCCTGGTGTGTCGCCCCGTTCGAGGATCGCGAGGTGGCACGTGAAGGGGTCGTCGGGGTGCACGTGATCGGCTAGGGTCCGCGGCCGTCCTTCCTGGCACCCTCCCCGCGCTCCCGGGTCCCCGGGCGAGCGGCCCCTGTCGCCTGGTGTGTCGCCCCGTTCGGGGATCGCGAGGTGGCACGTGAAGGGGTCGTCGGGGTGCACGTGATCGGCTAGGGTCCGCGGCCGTCCTTCCTGGCACCCTCCCCGCGCTCCCGGGTCCCCGGGCGAGCGGCCCCTGTCGCCTGGTGTGTCGCCCCGTTCGAGGATCGCGAGGTGGCACGTGAAGGGGTCGTCGGGGTGCACGTGATCGGCTAGGGTCCGCGGCCGTCCTTCCTGGCACCCCTCCCCGCGCTCCCGGGTCCCCGGGCGAGCGGCCCCTGTCGCCTGGTGTGTCGCCCCGTTCGAGGATCGCGAGGTGGCACGTGAAGGGGTCGTCGGGGTGCACGTGATCGGCTAGGGTCCGCGGCCGTCCTTCCTGGCACCCTCCCCGCGCTCCCGGGTCCCCGGGCGAGCGGCCCCTGTCGCCTGGTGTGTCGCCCCGTTCGAGGATCGCGAGGTGGCACGTGAAGGGGTTGTCGGGGTGCACGTGATCGGCTAGGGTCCGCGGCCGTCCTTCCTGGCACCCTCCCCGCGCTCCCGGGTCCCCGGGCGAGCGGGCCCTGTCGCCTGGTGTGTCGCCCCGTTCGGGGATCGCGAGGTGGCACGTGAAGGGGTCGTCGGGGTGCACGTGATCGGCTAGGGTCCGCGGCCGTCCTTCCTGGCACCCTTCCCCGCGCTCCCGGGTCCCCGGGCGAGCGGCCCCTGTCGCCTGGTGTGTCGCCCCGTTCGGGGATCGCGAGGTGGCACGTGAAGGGGTCGTCGGGGTGCACGTGATCGGCTAGGGTCCGCGGCCGTCCTTCCTGGCACCCCTCCCCGCGCTCCCGGGTCCCCGGGCGAGCGGGCCCTGTCGCCTGGTGTGTCGCCCCGTTCGGGGATCGCGAGGTGGCACGTGAAGGGGTCGTCGGGGTGCACGTGATCGGCTAGGGTCCGCGGCCGTCCTTCCTGGCACCCCTCCCCGCGCTCCCGGGTCCCCGGGCGAGCGGGCCCTGTCGCCTGGTGTGTCGCCCCGTTCGGGGATCGCGAGGTGGCACGTGAAGGGGTCGTCGGGGTGCACGTGATCGGCTAGGGTCCGCGGCCGTCCTTCCTGGCACCCCTCCCCGCGCTCCCGGGTCCCCGGGCGAGCGGGCCCTGTCGCCTGGTGTGTCGCCCCGTTCGGGGATCGCGAGGTGGCACGTGAAGGGGTCGTCGGGGTGCACGTGATCGGCTAGGGTCCGCGGCCGTCCTTCCTGGCACCCCTCCCCGCGCTCCCGGGTCCCCGGGCGAGCGGGCCCTGTCGCCTGGTGTGTCGCCCCGTTCGGGGATCGCGAGGTGGCACGTGAAGGGGTCGTCGGGGTGCACGTGATCGGCTAGGGTCCGCGGCCGTCCTTCCTGGCACCCCTCCCCGCGCTCCCGGGTCCCCGGGCGAGCGGGCCCTGTCGCCTGGTGCGTCGCCCCGTTCGGGGATCGCGAGGTGGCACGTGAAGGGGTCGTGGGGGTGCACGTGATCGGCTAGGGGCCGCGGCCATCCTTCTTGGCACCCCTCCCCGTGCTCCCGGGTCCCCGGGCGAGCGGGCCCTGTCGCCTGGTGCGTCGCCCCGTTCGGGATCGCGAGGTGGCACGTGAAGGGGTCGTGGGGGTGCACGTGATCGGCTAGGGGCCGCGGCCATCCTTCCTGGCACCCCTCCCCGCGCTCCCGGGTCCCCGGGCGAGCGGGCCCCTGTCGCCTGGTGCGTCGCCCCGTTCGAGGATCGCGAGGTGGCACGTGAAGGGGTCGCGGGGTGCACGTGATCGGCTAGGGGCCGCGGCCGTCCTTCCTGGCACCCCTCCCGTGCTCCCGGGTCCCGGGCGAGCGGGCCCTGTCGCCTGGTGCGTCGCCCCGTTCGGAGATCGCGAGGTGGCACGTGAAGGGGTCGTGGGGGTGCACGTGATCGGCTAGGGGCCGCGGCCATCCTTCCTGGCACCCTCCCCGCGCTCCCGGGTCCCCGGGCGAGCGGGCCCTGTCGCCTGGTGCGTCGCCCCGTTCGGGGATCGCGAGGTGGCACGTGAAGGGGTCGAGGGGGTGCACGTGATCGGCTAGGGGCCGCGGCCATCCTTCTTGGCACCCCTCCCCGTGCTCCCGGGTCCCCGGGCGAGCGGGCCCTGTCGCCTGGTGCGTCGCCCCGTTCGGAGATCGCGAGGTGGCACGTGAAGGGGTCGTGGTGGTGCAGGTGATCGGCTAGGGGCCGCGGCCATCCTTCCTGGCACCCCTCCCCGTGCTCCCGGGTCCCCGGGCGAGCGGGCCCTGTCGCCTGGTGCGTCGCCCCGTTCGGGGATCGCGAGGTGGCACGTGAAGGGGTCGTGGGGTGCAGGTGATCGGCTAGGGGCCGCGGCCATCCTTCCTGGCACCCCTCCCCGCGCTTCCGGGTCCCCGGGCAAGCGGGCCCTGTCGCCTGGTGCGTCGCCCCGTTCGGGGATCGCGAGGTGGCACGTGAAGGGGTCGTGGGGGTGCAGGTGATCGGCTAGGGGCCGCGGCCATCCTTCCTGGCACCTCCCCGTGCTCCCGGGTCCCCGGGCGAGCGGGCCCTGTCGCCTGGTGCGTCGCCCCGTTCGGGGATCGCGAGGTGGCACGTGAAGGGGTCGTGGGGGTGCACGTGATCGGCTGGGGGCCGCGGCCATCCTTCCTGGCACCCCTCCCCGCGCTCCCGGGTCCCCGGGCGAGCGGGCCCTGTCGCCTGGTGCGTCGCCCCGTTCGGAGATCGCGAGGTGGCACGTGAAGGGGTCGTGGGGGTGCACGTGATCGGCTAGGGGCCGCGGCCATCCTTCCTGGCACCCCTCCCCGTGCTCCCGGGTCCCCGGGCGAGCGGGCCCTGTCGCCTGGTGCGTCGCCCCGTTCGGAGATCGCGAGGTGGCACGTGAAGGGGTCGTCGGGGTGCACGTGATCGGCTAGGGGCCGCGGCCATCCTTCCTGGCACCCCTCCCCGTGCTTCCGGGTCCCCGGGCGAGTGGGCCCTGTCGCCTGGTGCGTCGCCCCGTTTGGAGATCGCGAGGTGGCACGTGAAGGGGTCGTGGGGGTGCAGGTGATCGGCTAGGGGCCGCGGCCATCCTTCCTGGCACCCCTCCCCGCGCTCCCGGGTCCCCGGGCGAGCGGTCCCTGTCGCCTGGTGCGTCGCCCCGTTCGGGGATTGCGAGGTGGCACGTGAAGGGGTTGTGGTGGTGCAGGTGATCGGCTAGGGGCCGCGGCCATCCTTCCTGGCACCCCTCCCCGCGCTCCCGGGTCCCCGGGCGAGCGGTCCCTGTCGCCTGGTGCATCGCCCCGTTCGGGGATCGCGAGGTGGCACATGAACAGGTCGTGGTGGTGCACGTGAACAGGCCGTGGGGGTGCACGTGATCGGCCGGGGTTGAGGCTATAAAGAGGGCTCTTTCGGACGGTGGGGTTCTCGACCGGCGGACAGCAAGAAGCGTGCAGCGGCGACAGTTGACGAGGACGCTGGCATGGGATTCGGCGGGAGACAGACGATGGCGCGGGTGAAGTGCGGGCAAGACGTTGAGCGGCGGACTCGACAGACGGACAGGCGAGCGACCCTGGACGACGACGTCCTCAGGACGCGGTTTGGACGACTACCTCTGGGACTTGGAAAAGCTGCACTGGCAGCGGACTCCCCCCCCGGCCTCGCCGAAGACCGTTCCCAGATCCCAAAACCCCCCAGGCAATAAGTGAGTGAATAAACCCTTTTGCCGAGAGCGAGGTATTGCTGTGTCATATTCATCCGGGAACAGGGTCTGAGGGAATCGGAGTGAGAGGCCCGCATAAACTGGCGCCTAACGTAGGGCCTGTCTTTTGATCAGGCAGGCATTCTGATTCCTAACCTGTTTCCGGTTGAATCGGGGCACTGTTTCGAGCTCTTCTTGGGGGTCACCTTTGTTACGGGAACGCCGCACGAAGTTTCTCTTTCGGGCACACCGCACGAAGGTCCTGACATGATCGTCTGCCTGACGAGGAGGCGCGGACCTGGATCGTTGTCTTTAGGGATTTACTCTTTTTCCCAGCCTGTCAGGAATTTACTTATCCGCCGTTACTTTCCAGCACTCCAGGCGTTTATCTGACGCCCACCGAAGGTTTCCTTTTAATATTAATTACGGTACATTTTTTTCAATCTAGGTTGAATTTAGAAAACTTCCATGTGGTCGACAACTGTGAAGTGCGGGCTGCCCATAGGGCAGACAGGCCGTAGGGTTGAAGGAGGGGAGGAGATTGGTTCATTGCTGTTGATTGGTCGAACGCACAAAGCCTTCGACCAGGTTGCCCACGTGTGAAGCCTTATCTGCCCATCTCCACCGCTAGGTGTCCAGCGTAATGGGTCACGCCAGCGATCTGCCGCTCATAAAACGTCGGCGCAGGAATATGCGCGGAAGGCAGTATGAGTCGCGGGCGCACTTGACGGTCGATAAATGAACACCTCTTAAACCAGTGCGTTACGTCATTGTTTGAGGCGGGTAGCAGCAGGGGAAACAAACATACTTGTAGAATTGTGGAAGGTATTTTTGTCTAGTCAGTCATCACACTGTAATGGTAAGGTTGGGATGTTCTCATACAAAATATATAATAAGAGATATAGATATAATTTGTCAGGATGTTGCATGAGACACGCAGTTCAACTTGACAATCAACATCACAGCAACGGACACAAGGGTGATTAAATAAGTTAATAAATATTTGTGGCCGGAGGCATGCTGGCATAAGCTCGCAAATATTATATCTCTACTCGCGATCAAGAAGAGCTATCTAAAGTGCGCATTATCAAAACTTGACGTGAGTGAATAAATGCATGAAACATAGCCATAACTAACATGTCCAACACAAAAACACGATATTTATTGACATAAATTTTTTGTATACAACGAATATCATATTTCACACTTATAACCATTGAAAGCTCACACAAGTTCAGTGACAAATTTTAACGAAGCAAAGATACATTAAACGTCGAGTTATTGCAGAAGCAAGCCTCAATGTCAAACGTGCCATAAACACGCGAACTGCGCAAACAAATACAACCTGCACTCACTTTCAGTGAGGGAGTTGAACATTTGTTTTTAATTTACAAACTCCATAGTTGACAGGCGTGTTGCAAACTTTGCTCCAAAAGCATTTCCTGTAGATACCCCAGATACGTGCAAAGAGTAAGACTAATGTTGCAGAAAACCACAGCTCCTTACATGACAGCTAGCGACACGTTGGTAAAAGTGTTTTTAGGTATTTGGATTCTAACTATTTCTACAATGCCATAAAACTTGTGTTAAAAACACCTGGATTCAGTGTAAACAGAATTAAGCAGAAAAACATCTAGTGAAAAAAAACATATATTACCTTATTCAAAATTTATTTAACATCCATCTTTTGGATACACTTCTGCCAAATTGAAATGGTCACCGCGTAGTAGTTTTTTCAATTTTGACACATTTGGAGAAAAACTACTTTCATGAGAGCTCGGCCACACATATTAAATTAAAGAAGTGAAATGTATATTTATATATAAACAATATTACAAATAAAATTTTCTTAGAGGCATCGATGTTTCATAATTGAAGTACGTATCAATTAAACTTCAGGTTATATTGGGATTTAAACATTCCGTGTATATTGGGAGTACGTTTTTAAAACTTCTAGAATCGAGCCTACAATATGTTCTACCTCGTTTTATTATAAGATATCGGTCTCGCAGTCAGTACCTC
>JAZHYW010067896.1:0-14069 GCA_037355805.1 Ixodes ricinus
CCGGCGATTTCTTCATGGTCCCCGATTTGCTTGAAATTTTGCTAAACTCGCCAAACAACATCGCTAAAATAGAATCCCAAATATTAGGTCAAAATATTATTTTTTCGCGAAGTTATTGAATTTACAATTTTGGTCCTCACCGTGTTTTTCAAACTGAAAATCTCTACTGGCAACAACGAAAAAGTGACGTCAGTGGAAGGCATGGGTTCACTCTTAGGACTGTAGAATTTGTTCCCAACTGATTGGAAGCCGTTTCATGGTGTCAAATGAATGCTTTGGAAGCTCGCTCCAGTACCCCCGCACCTGCACGGAACAAATGATTGGCATATTCTATTTTTTAGACTGCTTGCTCGACTGGCAAGCCTGCCCGCCACTGACGTCACGGCACTGAAAAGTGCGGGTATATTTGAATGTTGGTTTTTGCATCATTTTCATTTGCCGATTTCGCAATAACTATTATGAATTTCGCGATACTAAATAGCATACCGAAAAGGGTAAAGGCCGGGGAGTCAGAAAATATAGTTAGTTAAGGTAGCTCAAAAAATCGCCGGAGTACCCCTTTAAGTGCGCTAAAACGGCGAACTGAAGTTTGACACACTCATGTCAAACTGACGGCCCCAACATATACGAGAGGCCTGTTGGCGGTGCGATATATGATATTAAACAACCAAAGTACGTATCAAAGAGTACAGAAACAAAACACTAAAGTTTTTCAGTGAGGTTAAGGAAACCGAAACCCCGATTACGTTTTTTACGGTCAGTTACACTTACTTAAGCTATCTATATAGGTTGCACAACTCGGCTATCAGCTGGTCGTGAAAGTTGGTAGCCTCGGTTGAACATCAGTGCGCTGTACGTCCCACTGAAGTTTAAAGGGGTGCCGTATATTTGACAATGGGTGTAAGGGCTACACCTTTTTTGTGTGTGTAGCGCCACGACGCCAAAAGACAAAGATGCGCAACGTCAGAAGCTCCATTGTGATCTCCATTTCACCCGCTGATAAGTTGGGCTTGACGCTGCTCGAGAAGCTAAAGAAGGAGGCGATAGGAACGCGGGTGGCGTTCCGATATATCCGAACGCTAGTTCGGTAATTATCGTCGTCACCGTAGGCTTTCCGAAGCATTTCAAGCGTCTTCGTCCCGTTTCTGCCCAGTTTCACACAAAACTTGATTGCATAACATTGCTCCAAAGACTGGTCCTTTTTTTCTCGGCGAGAGTGCAGTTGATACCTCTGCGCGGAGCGTGACCTGCCTCAACAACTGCCCGCAGGCAACTGAGACCGGTCTCGTTTCAAAGCTTAGATCCCCTACTAACTTCTCCGCTCAAAGACGGGCCCCTCCAGGTGGCGCTGCCGACTACAAAAAATGATTCCTGGAAGTTTTGGGCAAACCCTGTTTCATAAACTGACAAAAAAGAATACAAGTTGGGGCATGGACCTGCCTCGGTGTTTACTACTGATGATGTCTGATGTAGAACGAAGTATTGATTGATTAACGTGTGGCCCGCCATACCCTCCGGTATGGCGTTCCACACGTTCATAGTTTTGCAGACAATCCTCTATGTCCTCGAGGACCTCCACTTGGAAAGGCGTCGGTGCCCGGGGTGCGACGGGTAGGTATATGACGGCGGTGGCGGCTGGGGTCTGCGGCGCCTGGTTGCCCATGGTCGGCCTCGTTGGCTGCTTGGTCTTGGGTGGCAAAAGTCCAAGTTCCTGGGATGGGCCTGGGTGCGGCGACTTGATCGGGCCTCGGTATTCTCTTTGTTGGGTCTTCATGAGCTTGCGATCGGACTTGCCCTGAGGACCCTCGGAGTGGTACGCTGAACGAACATGCGGTACCCCTCACCTTCACCAAAATGTCACGAATGACAAACGATGAGGCGGCGAAAAACTGGAGAAACTAAGCGTGTATTGTTGCGAACTTGTGCCAACACAAAATAAAAATAAAGGCGAACAACTCGCGTTGAAAGCGTTGATTACGGCGTGACGGCAGGAACGAGTGCAGACGGAATATTGCCGCGCGCGCAGCTTGCCAAGCAGGCAGCGCGCGCATTGCCTAACGGTTATGGCGCCTGCCTCCCACGCGAAAAGCCAGGGTTCGATTCCTGGCCGCGGGGACACCTTTTGTTGACATCTAATGTAATGTTCTGGTGAATTCGAGAACCGTGTTGCTTGTTCGAGGTCAGAAAGTTCTACACGCCGAACCTTCTGGGCCGATTATTCCAGAAGCCCACGCATGTACATAAGAGGCTCCGCGTGGCAAGCCGCAGTCAGTTTCGCCTCAGCGTTCGATCCTGCTGCTTCGCCGCTTTCGACGCCCGCGACGCTCTGTTATTATCTTCTGTTTCTTTTTTACTTTTGGGCACAAGTTCGCCCCATTAAACGTTTAGTTTCTTCAGTTATTATCGCCTCATCACTTGTCATTCGTGACATTTTGGTGGAGGTGCGGGGTAACTCCAGCTCCCGGGATCCGGACCCCTGCTGCAGAAGCCGAAGAAGAACATCCCGACGATGACCACCCCGCCCGTCGTCGTCCTGCCCGTCGCTCCGCGGACGCCTACACCCTTCCTCGGCGAAAGCTACGAAGACGTCGAAGACTGGATTGACCAGTATGAACGCGTTGCCCGCCACAATGGCTGGACCGACGAGCAGCGCCTGCACAACGTCTACTTTTCGCTTGAGGGGACCGCCAAGCACTGGTACGAGAACCATGAGTCCTCTTTGACGTCGTGGGACATCTTCAAGACCGGTCTGAAGGCTACATTCATCAACCACCACCGCCGAGAGAGAGCCGAAGACCTACTGCGAACCAGAATGCAGGGCCCCAACGAGAGCGTCACCGGCTTCGTAGAGGACGTTCTGCGATTGAGTGCCCGCGCCGACCCTCGGGCTACAGAAGAGAAGAAGCTACGGGTCCTCATGCGCGGGGTGAGAGACGACATCTTCGGAGGCCTCGTCCGCAACCCGCCGGCAACCGTTGACGCCTTCGTCACCGAGGCAACCAACATCGAGCGCGCCCTCCAAGCGCGCGCTTCCCACTACCAGCGTCAACCAGGCGTCGCTGCACCCGCGCTTCTTAACAGCGAAAACACTCCGGGTACGCCGGACATCCGGGAAATTATCCGGGAGGTCGTCCGCGAGGAACTGCGAAGGTTGCTGCCAACCGCCAGTCGTCCGCCAACCCTTTCTATCGCCGAAACTGTCCGAGAAGAAGTGCATCGGGCGCTCCAACCAGAGGTTCCCGTCACCACTGTGGCACCGGACGAACCGACGCTGAGCTACGCCGCCATGGCACGACGCCCGCCGCAAGCCCCCGCCAAGCCACGGCTCCACCCCGAAGAGTCGCCCCAACGCCGCAGTACCCCCGACGACAGGAAGATCAGGCGCACGTCCGCCCAGAGCAACCTGCGCCGAGGAAGACAGACGTCTGGAGGACGGCCGACCGACGCCCGCTGTGCTACCACTGCGGGGAAGCTGATCACGTGTACCGCCGATGTCCATACCGACGACTCGGGCTGCGCGGGTTCCACCCGAACGATCCGCGACCCCGTTATGGTGAACGCCCTCGGGAGATCGACGAGTACCTTCGACGACCTCAGTCTCCCGAGCCTGCGTACCGCCGAGTGTCCCGGTCGCCGTCGCCACGGCGTCCAGCTTCACCGATGCACCGACCCCGACGTGAAAGCCTGTCACCCCTCGCTCCACGCCGGGGAAACTAGGCGCGGCAACCCCTGGAGGTGGAGTTGCCGAAGACGACCGACGCCAAGATCCTCCACGAACGTCGGAGGGCCCCCACTCGAACGCTACCAGAGACCGAAACGACGCTCCTGTAACGGTGTCCAACAACCTAAACGTCGTCATCGACGGCTACGACGCATCAGCACTCGTGGACACCGGAGCAGACTACTCAGTCTTGAGTGGGAGGCTTTCCCGCCGCCTTCGAAAAGTCACGACGCCGTGGGATGGACCTCAAATACGAACCGCCGGAGGGCACCTCATCCAGGGTTGGGCAGTATCGCGATACAAATGTATCGCGATAGTATTTCAGAAATACATTTCGTATCTGTATTTCTGTATCGCGATACATTTTTTTAACCAGTATCTGTATTCCTGTATCGAAATACATTTGGAAAGTTCCTTTGTATCGCGATACAATCAGGGTGAAATGTATTTCGTTACATTTCTTGAGAAATACTCCCCCCCCCCCCCCAAAAAAAAAAAAAAAACCGAATGCATTTTTTTTTACTTCTGAGGGCACCAGGGTCAAGGAGATGCTGGGGCCTTATTACTATGCTGACCAAGGTTCCTTCTGATTCTCCAAACTATTTTTCTATGCGTGCTCTTCTCTCTTCTGAAAAGTGTTGCGTAGTCGGGGACTCGAACCAGGTGGCGTGCCACGAGTGGAGTCAGAGCATCTAGTGCCACAAGTCCTTAGGTAGGGGTTTCTTGAGTCATTGTTTGCTGGTACCCAAAGCCCGCTGCTAACTGTTTTTCTCGCCTTAGCGTACACAGTACACCCAGCCGGCAGAGCTGAGTCACAGTCCGTTGCAGCACGAGCCTGGCAGTGGTTGGCTTGAAATAGTAGGATGATTCACGCAGTGAAATTCAACACATATTCGAATACGTCTGCGGCTGCGCCCGTAATATTGCACGGCTCAAGGGTACGTCATCAGCCGACGTGAAAGTGACCTACTGCTCTGGTGATCCGAAACCCAGGAAGGAGGTCAGACGTGGCCTCTCTGTGCGGACCCAGACTTCGTAAACCTGCAACTCGTCTCGAGCGCGCTGTTTCTCGGAGAGCTCGCACCTGTGCCGGCAATATCAGGTCGCAATCCATGAGGTCTCTATTTGGAGTATGCAAGACGAAACTTGAGGACTGCAATCCATGTGTTGGTGGCGGAGGGTCGGCAAGAAGGACCTTCACAACAGGGATGCCACCGTATCGTTTTTTCAACCGTAACAGAAGATAAGACATGTGTTTCAGGATGCTTCAGGTGGTCCACTATTCTCGAAAATTCCAAATGACACTGCCTACACGATCTTCAACGAGGTAACCTACAACGAAAGTACGTATTGTCTTTTCACACAGCAGCGTGGTAAAGTTTCATGTTCAAGGCCACACCTACAGATAAAAAATACTAGTTCATTCCACCGTGACGTCATCTGATAAATGTTGACCGGGGCGTCCTCATTGGACAGGGGCGTGGTGACGCTTTGATGGGATTTAGGATGGCATGGAATTTATACAGAGGTCGAAGTATTTTCGCATCGCTCGTCAGAAAGACAGGATATCAGGAAAGGGACCGCGGTCAGACCTTTATGGAACGTTTTTTCGAGCCCATTGAAGACTCCTCGTCGTCCGAAATCACTGCCTTCAAGGCAAAGTGCCAAACCTACTGGAAAGTAATTTCAGGATCAAAAACTTCCACTTGCGACTTCAAGCTTCACCTCATTTGGCGTCTCAAACAAATTTGAAAAATGTATTGCAGTATCAGTATTTTTGAATTTGTATTTCTGCCCGCATTAAAATGTATTCCTGTATTTGTATTTCCAAATACTTTTTGTCTCTATTTAAAATGTATTTCCGATACGTATCGCGATACACTTTTACAGATATATTTCAGTATCAGTATTTTAGCTACTATTTTAATGTATCCCAGTATTTGTATTTCCAAATACATTTCTGAGTATTTCTGCCCAACCCTGACCTCATCACACCAGTCGGGAGATGCACTGCTCGCGTCGAGATCAACGGTGAGACGTGTCCTGTGAAGTTCGTCGTTCTGCAAGACTGTTCGAGAACGTTATCCTCGGAATGGACTTTCTCTGCGAGTATGGCGCCGTCATCGACCTCGGGGCAAACCAGCTAACACTGCGAAAGCCTGTTTTACCGTCTGTGGAGACCAACACGACGTCAACCGCGATCCGAGTTATCGCCGACCATGTGAGCTACCGCCGCGGTGAAGTGTTTTTGTCACCGTCAAAACCGACGCAGCCACGCACGGTGAAACTATTCTGGAAGGCAGCGTCCAACTGCTCCTTGAGAAAGAAATTGGCGTCGCACGAGGCGTAACGGATCTTCAAGAAGGACGTACAACTGTTCTTGTGACAAACTTCCGAGAGGAGCCGCAGCACCTAACGAAGGGTACCACCGTGGGCCACATCGAGGAGCTTCAGGCGCCAGCCGTGGTCACCGCAATCTCCGAAGAAACCTCGTCGTCACAGCAGAACAGCACGTCGCCGCCGCCGATCGACATCGACCCCGAGCTCCCAGCTCCAAAGCGCCGGCAACTGGTTGATCTCCTCGCCGAATACAGTGACTGTTTTGCCACATCGTCGCAAGTTCGCCAAACCCCAATGGCGAAACATCGCATTGTTACCCACGACGACGCGCTCCCTGTCCACCAGTCGCCCTATCGAGTCTCCTTAAAGGAAAGGAAGGTGATTCAAGATCAAGTCCAGGAAATGCTCGACGACGACATCATTCAGCCCTCAAGAAGTCCATGGGCGTCCCCAGTCGTCCTTGTAAAGAAGAATGACGGAACCCTGCGGTTCTGCGTGGACTATCGTCGACTGAACAATGTGACGAAGAAGGACGTCTATCCGCTCCCCCGCATCGACGATACGCTAGACCGACTGCGCCACTCCCGATATTTTTCGTCAATGGACCTGAAGAGTGGTTACTGGCAGATTGAAGTCGACGAACGCGACCGGGAGAAAACTGCCTTCGTCACTCCCGACGGACTGTACAAATTCAAAGTGATGCCATTCGGACTTTGTACAGCGCCAGCCACCTTCCAGCGTGTCATGGACACCGTGCTGGCAGGTCTGAAATGGCAGAGCTGCCTCGTCTACCTCGACGATGTCGTGGTATTTTCACGAGATTTCAGACGAGCACCTGAAACGACTTCGAGCCGTGCTTCAAGCCATCAAGACCGCCGGCCTGTCACTCAAGCCAACAAAGTGTCGATTTGCCTGTAGTGGGCTTAAGTTCCTCGGCCACGTCGTGAACAACAAAGGTGTTCTCCCTGACCCCGAGAAGACCCGCGCCGTAGCTGCATTTACGCCGCCGTCTGACAAGAAGGCCGTGAGAAGATTTCTCGGACTGTGCCTACTACAGACGATTTGTACGGGACTTCACCAAGCTGTCCGCACCGCTGACACACCTCACGAAGGACGCCGTAAAGTTCGAATGGACAGAAGAACACCAGCGGTCATTCGATGAGCTCAAACGAAGACTCCAGACGCCCCCGATTCTTGGCCATTTCGACCAGTTCGCGGATACAGAGATCCACACGGACGCCAGTAACACCGGACTTGGCGCGGTGCTAGTTCAAAGGCAGGACGGGGCAGAGCGAGTCATCGCATACGCGAGTCGGACGCTATCTAAGGCGGAGAAGAACTACTCTACAACTGAAAAAGAGTGGCCTTGCTGTCGTCTGGGCAATAACAAAGTTTCGCCCATATTTGTATGGAAGTCCTTTTCGCGTGGTCACGGACCCCCACTCGCTCTGCTGGCTCGCGAATCTGAAAGACCCCTCCGGACGCCTCGCCCGGTGGAGCCTACGACTGCAGGAGTTCGACATCGACCGTTGTGTACAAGTCCGGCCGGAAGCACAATGACGCCGACTGCCTGTCAAGAGCTCCTGTCGAGGCCGGTCGTGCCTGTATCGAAGACGACGACGATGAGTGTTTCTTCGGCGCTTTGAACGTCAGCGACATGGCAGCGCTCCAACAGAGACGACCCCGAACTGCGACCGCTCATCGAGCACTTAGAGGGACAAGCGAGTACGGTTCCCCGTGCTTTCTTAAGAATCCTGCATACCTTCTCCATCCGGCAAGGGGTACTGTACAAGGAGAACTTCGTCAACAACAACACAGCATGGCTGTTGGTTATTCCTGCCAGCATTCGAGAAGAAATCTTCCAAGGATGCCATGACGACCCAACGGCTGGACACCTTTGCTACAGCAGGACGCTCGCCAGGATTCGAGAAAAGTACTACTGGCCGAGGCTACCGAAGACCGTTCACCTGTACATTCGATCATGTCACGAGTGTCAGCGACGCAAAAAACCGCCGACGAAGCCGTCAGGACTTCTGCATCCGATTGCTCCCCCGTCCAGGCCGTTCCAGCAGATCGGAATGGATCTGCTTGGCCCTTTCCCGCTGTCAACGTCGGGAAACCGCTGGATAATCGTCGCCACGGATTATCTTACACGGTACGCCGAGACGAAGGCCCTTCCATCGGGTACGGCTGTGGAAGTCGCGTGGCCTAACAGTTATGGCGCCTGCCTCCCACGCGAAAAGCCAGGGTTCGATTCCTGGCCGCGGGGACACCTTTTTGTTGACATCTAATGTGATGTTCTGGTGAATTCGAGAACCGTGTTGCTTGTTCGAGGTCAGAAAGTTCTACACGCCGAACCTTTTGGGCCGATTATTCCAGAAGCCCACGCATGTACATAAGAGGCTCCGCGTGGCAAGCCGCAGTCAGTTTCGCCTCAGCGTTCGATCCTGCTGCTTCGCCGCTTTCGACGCCCGCGACGCTTTGTTATTATCTTCTGTTTTTACTTTTGGGCACAAGTTCGCCCCATTAAACGTTTAGTTTCTTCAGTTATTATCGCCTCATCACTTGTCATTCGTGACAATATCATAGAGAAATACACTAACGTATAGAGTGGCCACTCTCATACGCCCCAGCGGCTCACTTGACTGTCAGCGCATCAAGCGGCTTTTGTGAAGTGGTGTCGGCTCCCTGCTTAGGCGATTCCGTTTTCTAAATGGCTAGACAGATATATGGTTCCTATCTAAAAGGATGGGTAACTTATATAATGGATATCGTTAGTATTATGAGGTAGCTTGCGTCAACTTATCTGCCGCGACCAACAAGAATTTTAGATTCAGACAAGAATCGATCACTTAAATGCACGCTTAAATTGTGTAGTCCAGAGCGGACCATGCAGAATGTCCAATATAAAACTAAAAGCGCTTTACTCAGCAGAGGCAAAAAAGGTGACAACCGTACGAGAGAACTGAGTACTGCAGAAATTCTTATTGACCACAAAGAGCCATAACAAAGGTAACTGTTCTGCAGGCGTTCGTAGAAATGTGTACTCCATTTCACCGTAAGGGCGAGCAAAGAAGGAGCTACGACAGCGAGTTCGACGCGTCAAACGAACCTGTAATGCACGCACGCTCGTGAAGCGAAAGCGTTGTTCGAGGCAACAGGTTCGCGTTTGTGGTGTCAGCTTGCTCGAATTTATATATATATATATATATATATATATATATATATATATATATATATATATATATATATATATATATAAACAGCTTTTGCCACGCAGCTGATATTCAAGAGACGCTCGAAACACTCTCCACTTGGTTGTGCTTCAACCGCCTCACCTTCTCCATGAACAAAAGAACGTCGAGAACTCCACGCGATGACGCCAACAACACGACCCGTCAACGCCCGCCACCTTAGCTCACGTTATGGGAGCCCCAAAGTCGTGAGTCTTGCCAAGTCCCTTGTCGCAGTCGTAATATTTTTTTTAAATGTTCGAAGCTACTCATAGCTTTATAAATATGTAAATTAAAGGGAAAATATTATTTTATGTTACAATAAAACGAATGCATAAATAATTAGGCACCACTGCGCCAGCAAGCGGGTGTTGTAAATCATAACAGCTGGGCCGTGATAGAGCCTTAGTGTCCACACTTTACGTATACTATATTACTCTATGGAAAGAGTGCCTCCGGCTCGCCACGCGGAGTCCCTTATGTACACGTGAGGGCTTATGGAATAATCGGAGTAGAGGCTTCGGCACGTACAACATTCGGGCCTCGAACAAGCCACAGTGTTCTCGAATTTAACAGAAGGCGGCCTGTACAGAAGTAAGAAAAATAAATTCTTATTGAAGGTACGTCCGCCCCCAGGAATCGAACCTCGGCCCTTTTCGTGGCAGCCAAGCACAATAACCATTCGGTCACGGACGCGATTGCTCGAAGACGCGTGTGGAAATATTTAACTCATCTGAGAGTCTTTCGAATGTGATATTGTCACGAACGGAGGTGACACGAAGACGAACAATGAACTGAAAATTAAAGGTTTAATTGTCGAACTTGTGCCAAACAAAATAAGTAAGGAAAGAACGTCGAGGCAGCAGAAAAGCAGGCGGCGATTCGGCGGCGAAACAGAGCTGGAGCAACACTGACTCGACAAGTTCGCGGAGCTGCTTATCTAGAGTGCGTCGTTATCTCGAAAGTTCGGCAAAGAAAGTTCGAGCGTCGCGCGCTCGGGGCGAGGATGAACTGGCACTTTCGAGAACAACAAAGCAAAGGGGAAGTTACAATTAGTGCGAGAATGAATGGGAATCTTCTAGAAGAGCGTGACCGAGCGTTGCTTTCTCGGCTCTGCGGGCGGCATTATCCCCCCTTTTAAAAGTGCATCGTCCCGATGCAACGTGAAAGGAAAACAGAAATGGCTAACAAATTTACGGTGAAACGAAATAAACATGCAGTATCGCAATCCTATCGTGCGTAGAACGGCTTGAGTCGAACGACGTGGATGACTTCGGGTCGTGGCTGGCGGCGTCGTGATGGTCGGGTTCCGTCGGGGAGCACCTCGTAGTTCAAGTCCCCTAAGGCGGCGGACGACCTTGTAGGGTCCGAAGTAGCGTTTTAACAGTTTTTCGCTGAGTCCGCGGCGGCGGATGGGCGTCCACACCCACCCTGTCTCCGGGCTGGAACTCCACGTCGCGGCGACGAAGGTTGTACCGGCCAGCGTCCACACGTTGCTGGTCCTTTATTCGAAGACGGGCTAGCTGGCGTACTTCTTCTGCTCGTTGGGCGACCAGCTGGGCGTCGTCGGTGGTGTCACCAGTCGGGTCGTGGGGAAGCATGGCGTCGAGCATCGTAGTCACTTTTCTGCCGTGCACCAGCTGAAAAGGTGTAATGTCGGTAGTTTCTTGAATCGCCGTATTGAACGCGAACGTGACGTAGGGCAACACTTCATCCCACGTCTTGTGTTCCACGTCCACGTATATCGAAATCATGTCGGCGATGGTCTTGTTTAGTCGCTCCGTGAGACCGTTGGTCTGCGGGTGGTATGCCGTAGTCCGGCGGTGGTCGGTGTGGCTCAGGCGGAGTATCTCTTGTGTTAGTTGCGCCATGAACGAGGATCCCCGGTCCGTAATCAGGACTTGGGGAGCGCCGTGTCGGAGGACGATAGACTCCACCAAGAACTTGGCTACTTCCACGGCGGTCCCCGACGGGAGTGCTTTTGTCCCGGCGTACCTGGTGAGATAATCAGTTGCCACGATTATCCAACGGTTTCCCTGCGTCGACGGCGGGAATGGTCCGAGAAGGTCCATTCCAATCTGCTGGAATGGTGCAGTCGGGGGCGCTATCGGTTGCAGGAGACCTGCCGGCTTCGTCGGTGGTTTCTTGCGTCGTTGGCATTCGTGGCACGAACGGACGTAGAGGTGGACAGTCTTCGGGAGCTTGGGCCAGTAGTATTTCTCTCGGATACGTGCAAGAGTCCTACTGTAGCCAAGGTGACCAGATGTTGGGTCGTCGTGGCAGGCTTGGAAGATCTCTTCTCGAAGACTAGCAGGAATCACCAGGAGCCACGTCGAGTTGCTGTCCCCGAAGTTCTCTTTGTAGAGGATACCTCTCCGGACGGCGAATCTTGGCAGGTCACGTGAGAAGACTCGGGGAATCGTACCCCCTCGTCCCTCCAAGTGGTCGATCAGTGCACGCAACTCAGGATCGTCCCGCTGGAGCGCTGCCATCACCGTGAATGCTCACCGCGCCAAGAAAGTAGGTCGTCGTCGTCGCCGTCGTCTTTGGCACATCCGGTAGCTGACTCGACCGGGGCTCTGGACAGGCAGTCGGCGTCGCTGTGTTTTCGGCCTGACTTGTAGACCACGGTCAGGTAGTACTTCTTGTAGTCGTAGGCTCCACCGAGCAAGGCGTCCTGATGGGTCCTTCAGGCTCGCTAACCAACACAGCGAATGGTGGTCGGTGACCACCCGAAAAGGAGTCCCGTACAAGTATGGGCGGAATTTCGTGATGGCCCAGACGACGGCCAGACATTCCTTCTCGGTCGTCGAGTAATTGCGTTCCGCGTTCGACAGCGTCCGGCTAGCGTATGCGATCACGCGCTCCGCACCGTCTTGTCGTTGGACCAGTACCGCTCCGAGTCCTGTATTACTGGCGTCCGTGTGAACTTCCGTTTCGGCTGATTGGTCGAAGTGGCCGAGAATCGGTGGGGACTGGAGCCGCCGCTCCAGTTCGTCGAATGCCTGTTGTTGTTCTCCACCCCATTCCGAAGTTCACGGCGTCTTTCGTAAGGTGCGTGAGCGGCGCAGAAAGCTTGGCGAAATCCTGAACGAATCGCCGGTAGTATGCGCAAAGTCCAAGGAATCTTCGGACGGCCTTTTTGTCGGTGGGCGGCGGAAAGGCAGCTACGGCGCGAGTTTTCTCAGGGTCAGGACTTACACCTTCGTTGCTCACAACGTGGCCCACGAACTTCAGTTCGCCGTAGGCAAACCGGCACTTCGTCGGCTTCAGGGTGAGTCCTGCGGTCCTGATAGCCTCAAGAACGGCTCGAAGGCGTCGCAAATGCTCGTCGAAGTTGGCCGAGAATACCACGACGTCGTCGAGGTAAACGAGACATGTCTGCCACTTGAGGCCTGCCAGGACGGTGTCCATGACGCGTTGGAACGTTGCCGGCGCTGTGCAGAGTCCGAAGGACATCACCTTGAACTCATACAGTCCGTCGGGCGTCACGAAGGCAGTCTTTTCTCGGTCCCGTTCGTCGACTTCGATCTGCCAGTAGCCACTCTTAAAGTCCATCGACGAAAAGTACCGTGAGTGGCGCAGCCGGTCCAGCGTGTCGTCGATGCGGGGGAGCGGATACACGTCTTTCTTCGTTACCGCGTTGAGCCGCCGGTAGTCAACGCAGAATCGAAGCGTTCCGTCCTTTTTCTTCATTAGTACGACTGGAGAGGCCCACGGGCTGCTCGAAGGCTGAATGATGTCGTCGTTGAGCATCTCTTGTACCTGTTCCTGGATGGCCTCTCGTTCCTTTGGAAGACCCGGTACGGCGGCCGATGCACCGGGACCGCTTACTCGTTGGTAACAATGCGATGTTTTGCCACTGTTGTCTGGCGTACCCTCGACGTCGTCGCAAAGCAGTCGCCGAACTCGGCGAGGAGGTCTCCGAGCTGTCGTCGTTCCGTGGCACTGAGCTTGGGGTTAACGTCGAGCTGCGGCGGTGGTGTACTGTGCGGCTGACATGGCGTGGGCTCGTCGGAGATCGCGGCGATTTCGGCGTCGGCCCGGAGTTCCTCAACGTGTCCTACAGCGGCACCGTTCGTGAGGTGCTGCGCCTCCGGTCGAAAGTTCGTCACGAAGGCCACAGTACGTCCATCTTGGAGCTCCGTTACGCCCCTTGCGACGCCTATTCCTCTTCCGAGAAGCAGTTGGGCGCTGCCCTCCAGAAGGACTTTCCCGCGGGAACTCTATCGGTCACGACGGGCACAAGAACACTCGACCGTGGCGGCAGGTTCACGTGGTGTGCAATGACTCGGACGGCGGCTGGCGTCGTTTTGCATCCCTCCGGAGGTAGAACGGGCTTTCGCAGCGTCAACCTGTTTGCGCCAAGGTCGATCACGGCACCTGTACTCACAGAGGAAGTCCATGCTGAGGATGACGTCTCTTGAACGGTCCTTCTTGAACAGCTGGACGACAAATTTCACGGGGCAGGTCTCTCCGTGGATGTCCACGCGCGCAGTACACCTTCCCACTGGTGTGATGAGATGTCCGCCGGCAGGTTAATTTCGGGCCATCCCACGGCGTCATCACTTTCCGAAGGCGACGAGACAGTTTCCCACTTAAAACGGAATAGTCTGCTCCGGTGTCGACGAGTGCCTTCGCGTCGTGGCCGTCGATGGTAGCGTCGAGGTTATTCGACACCGTCGCAGAGCCGTCGTTCCTATCCGTCTCGTCGCTAGTGTGGGAGCCTTCCGACGTTTGTGGAGGATCTTGGCGTCGTTCGTCATCGGCAATAC